>JSYV01000486.1:0-71635 GCA_000787455.1 Evansstolkia leycettana | reverse complement strand
GCGCTGCGGGTTATATGGCACTAGGCCTGTGGCTGCAAATCCGCTGCATATGTTGGTTGCAGAAAGTGCTCGTATGCGCGAATATTGATATGTCACGAGAAAGCTCTGTTTATTAATATGATTGATACTGAGCTTTGCTGAACCTGCTGCCCATATATCTGCTTTAAAGGTGCAAAACAGCTGACATCAAGTGGTTGCAAGAGATGCGATGAATGAGCAGGCATATAGAGAGGAATAATCTGATGATTCTTGCAGAAATGATCAAATTCTGCAGTAGCATGGCTGCTATGACCGTCAAGGATTAAAAGGCGATATCTCCATATCGTACGTGGCGCAATATGCTTTTCAAACACCTCTTGAAGCCATTGAAAACCAAGCTCATCATTAGCCCATTCATTTTCACTTAGACCAATCACCCAGTCATGTCGCGGGCTACGCCCGTAGATTACTCGGCTTCGCCTTCGCCTCCGCTGATTGGTTCGATATGCTTGGTCACGTGACCATGATAGTTGATAGTCGCGTCTATCAGCGCGTAGGACCTCTTTCTTTCTCCTCCCAGCGAATCCTTTCTGTATGTATCTACTAGTTAGATAATAAAAGGCTTTGGCCCTCTACAAGTCAGGTAGGATATCTTGATACCATATGGATTGATGAACCTTGCCAACAAAGATGATCATAGGTGGTAAGGCCCATCCAGCTGCATTGATCGTCTCAATTGTGGTCACCCATTCACAATTGCCAGGCTGTAGGGATCGTATGCGACTGGTAGAATGATGTGATCCAGTAATAACCTTTACTGTAGATGCTATTCCCATCTGAAAGCCAGTCTATTCAACATTGTAAATATCTTGTTCAAGAATGCCATATTTGGCTATGGTATTCCGCACAAGATTGAACCAATCCTTGATGATATTTGGTTCCTCACATTGCGCTCGTTGATAATTGTACTTGCGATTATACTTGGACTGAAGCTCATCATGTCGCTTAATAAATTGTGTCACCCAATTCTCACCGACTGATGCTGTATTGCCTTCACGATCAGATAGTAATAGATTTGCCATCTTGCGTACAGTGGCATGCGATGGTGGTAGGCCTCGTTGATCTATATCTAGTATCCATTGCTTCAGTGAAGATTCTTCAGTATTGGTAAGCTTTTGACGATTTGCTGCTAGATCAACACGAGCAGAGCGGCCCTTGATACGGTCATCAAGTGTAGATTTTGATATATCAAATGCATTTGCAGCAGCACGAATACTTGAAAATTGACCAGTCTGATAGGCCTTCATTGCAAGTAGAATACGGCCTTCTTTTTCAATTGCTAATCGCGCTTTTTTTGGTGGCATATTGATGGTTGCATAAGAATAGTATGTAGAGGTGAAAAAGGGGTTCGGGATGTCCGGTTCGATGGTGTGTCCGGTTCGATGGTGGATTACGTTAACTAGTTAACTTAGTTAACTTGTATGATATCTACCTGCCAGACAATTGCCCTGCCTAGAAACCAACAATGAATAGAGTGAATGCCGGATAGGAACTGAAATCCATGAGAATTTTAAAACTCTTCGTTGTATGCTGAGACTGGTTCCTTGAAATGCGTCGATACACTTGTGTTGCTTTCACTGTCTGCTCAGTATATCACGTGGGGGGCTTCCTCTGCTGACGCTGATTGCTGCCTCAGGCCGAGCGAAAAACAAACCGCCCAAAACGAGCTCTGGAGAAGCTGTTGCTGTGCACAAAGCAAAGCTTCCCAATTGTCCATACACCGCGTCCGCAAAGAGGGATTCTTGTTTCCGGTGATATCGTTCCCTACTCTTCGACTATGCGAATCTAAATTGTCATTCTTTGGACAAATCTACTTCGGGCGCCGCTGACCCAGCTCGTGGTTGGCACTCGATTTTCTCTTCTGCCTCCGATAGCTTCATTGCATCCAACCTTTCCATTTAATTACCATCCTTGCATCCAGGTTGTCGCAACGTCCATTTTATAGCAATCATGTCTTTATTCGGAGCTCAGCCTCAGCAATCACAGTCAGGCGGACTGTTTGGGTCCAGTACTGCCAATAAACCAAGCCCCTTTGGAGGGTTCGGGTCGACCACGACGGGCACTCAGCAGAGTGGAGGTTTATTCGGATCGACGCAGAATCAACAGACCACAGGTGTAAGCAGTCTGTTCGGTTCCAATGCGACATCGCAGCCTCAGCAGACCGGTGGCCTTTTCGGTTCGACGACACAGAACCAGCCGCAGACGGGCGGCGGGTTGTTTGGAACGTCAACAACACAGCAGAAACCTCAAGGCGGAGGTCTCTTTGGATCACTCGGCGGACAACAACAGCAGCAACAACAACCGCAACAACAGACCGGTGCCCTCTTTGGGTCGTCGCTGCAACAGAAACCGCAAGGTGGAGGTCTCTTTGGCAATCTGGGTCAACAACAGCAACAAACACCGCAGCAAGGTGGTGGTTTGTTCGGTAATCTCGGTGCCAGCACGAAGCAACAGCAACAACAGCAGCAGAGTCTGTTCACTGGCTCTTTGTTCGGTGCTCAACAGCAGCAACAGCAGGCACAGCAACCGCCTCAACTGGGTCAGAGCAGGGCGCAACAACAGCCATTGGGATCTAGCCTCTGGTCACCCGGTCGCGCGATCACTGGAGGTTTGTTTCACTTTCATGATTGATTGTTTGTCAGGATGTTTAACTCACTGGAACCTCTAGTTCACCGAACCGTACCTATGCAGATGGGAATTGTCAAGTCCAAATGGGATCCTATGGACCACGCATCGCCGTTCCGGACGTACTTGTATAATCAAGTCGGCGAGGACACCGCACCATTCTACCAACCCGGTCCCGCAGATGACGAGGCGAAATGGGAAGAGGCCTTGCGGAAACGACCCGATCCAGGATATGTGCCCGTTCTCGTCAGAGGTTTCTTTGAACTCGGCAAGCGGGCCCAGAGACAAAAGGACTACCTCACCATGTTGCAGCAGCGGCTTCACGAGATTAACAACTGCCTCACTGATCTGCTCTCTCGGCACGACTTGAAAATCTCCGTCAAGATCGCAGATTGTCGGCGGAGACACCTCGTGTTAAGCAAGCGGTGTCTTGCACTCGCGGCGAAGACGCAGGTGTTGAGAAATAGAGGTTACGCAATGGACGATGCTGAGGAGGAACTGAAGAAGAAGCTTTCACAGTTGGAACGCGCTGTCTTCGACCCGTCCATTACGGGTCGCGAGGAGGAAATCTGGGCCAGAATGCTGGCGATCAGAGAGCATTCAAAACGGCTACAGCTGGAAATGGAAAAGGCGGGATCGAACACGGCAGAGCAGGGAGATGATGAATTGGACGAAAACGTCATGAAGACCGCAAAGAAGGTAGGCATCATAACCGTCGAAAAACCTTTACCCTTGTTCCTCATACTAATGCTTGGATAGATTCTGGATGATTACAGTGCACAGATCCAACATTTGCAGAAAGAATTGGAAGCAGTCAAGAAGGACTTCGAGGAGGCTCGAAAGTCCCAAGGATTGGAAGACAAGTGAGCCATCAGTCCGTGTTCAGGTCTTTCTACCAATGCATAGAGCACGATCTTGCTACGTGATATGCTTATCCTTCTATTTCCAATGTCTTGTTTATCTACCTAGAGTTTGACGGTACCCTGATGTTGTTTGTCTGCATATTGAGGGATGGGCGTTCTGGAGCTGGTATCCTACCCGATGTCGAAAGGGGCAACTGTTGACCGTTTTGGTCCTTTCACTTGAACATCCATGGAAAGAAAAAGAAAAAATGTACAGTAATAATACACATGCCAGGGCTTCCCAGTAGGAGGAATAAGTGATGCTGCCGCCTTTGACAATGAATCCGGACATTGCATCACCTAAATGTATCTCTTGTTTTCATAATGCCCAAGTCCGTAGTCCCATGCAACCATAAAAATCTAGATTTGTATCGGGTAATAGAATCGCTCGATCTCCATTGTATGTCCGGCGCATTCACACATGAGATATTCTCGTTCGGTAAGGCATTTAAAGGAGCTTCTTGACCCAATCGACTGCGAAGGGAGCTGAAAATCATTATTGGCCATCCTATTAGCGACCATTCTGACATACGTATATGGAATAAACTGAGTATCAACTTACAGAGATAGAGCAGAATGCCACTGGCGATGACTATCTGCACTGTCTGACGGGCCTGAATCTCTCCAGCCTGCGGAGTAAAAAAAAGCATGTTAGGCATGTTCAGAATCTTGCAATCATATTTCTCATGAGTGAAGCAGCATTTCTTGTATCCGTTCGAGATGAGAGGGCAGGGTACGAGATACGGTCTGCGAAGGGAATGGACAGGCGGGTGTGGGAGTAACTATACCCTGATCTCCTCCTTAGAGAGCTGCTCTTGGCCTATTAGAGAATATACGTTAGTCAATGTGAATTGACAGGCAATGCATGGTTACATGATCTGATGAAGACCACGAAGAGACGACAACTTGAATCGGACGTAACCTAGCAGGCTGGATGAGAGGCGGAACTGAGATTGCAGGTAACTAACCTGGTGCAAACATTGTGACAGCAGCTGTATGATATACTTCTTGATTTATAATGAGGATTTTTTTGTTTCAATGGAGCAGATTGCAGTTCTGTAAATAAGGACCAGATGTTTCAATGAAATCCATGAAATGCATATATGTAGAGCTTTTACTGTCTGGACAGGGAAGGCGGTGAGCACAAGGTTGGTTTACCCCAGCCGCAGTGACGGAGGCGCAATTTCTTTGAGTGACTGCAGTGTTGTTGCTTCTTAACCCCCTTTAATCTATTCTTTTACCATCCGCATCTCTCTCTCGGAAGTCTGTCATCATTGATTGCATATCCATTCTCATCTACGTTCGAACGAAAGAGCCTGTGGACAGTTGTACGCGGTCCCTATTCAGCCCAGCCATCTCCGTGTCCCCGATCTGTACCGACCCCGGGAAGTAGAACTAGTTGCAGTCGCAGGTCCCAGAGCGGACCTGAACGGCCGTTTGAACGCTTCGTCTTGAGACCTTCTCGGACTTCTCCTTGTCTATCTATTCTTCTTAATATTTCGAGCATCATATCTGGCAGAGATGTCGGCTACACCTGAGGATCTGCCGGGGTCGCAAGCTGCTGCGCTGGAGCATGACGATGGAGAGAAGGAATCCGCGAATGGTGCCAGTCCCGATGCTGGCGGAGAGGCAGAAACCCAAGAGAAGTCCGTAGATGAAGCCGGCGACCTTGATGCCGACGAGAACGACGCTGGCCTTTCCGACGATGAATCGATTCTCTCGGAGGTTGACGAGGCGCAGTTCGAGAATTTCGACCCAGAAAACGTCGAGATCGAGGAACGTCCTCAGCTTGCTATTGACGAAGAGAATCTAAAACTTATTGGCCGGCATAAACGCAAGAGACCGGAAGATGGAGAAGATGCGGAGCGATCGCGGAGGAAGAAGGAGGGTCGCAGAGAGAAGAAGAATCGCCGGATGAGGGAACTAGAGGAAGGTGGTGCCGAGGGCGAAGAGAAATCTCGCAAAAAGGAACGCAAGAAGAGAGATGCAACACCAGAGGATGAAGAGATGCTTGATCCCGCTACTCGTGAGTCCTTTCGATCTGCTGGGTTATGTGGTTGTTGACCGTGTTTGGCTGATAACGAAACAAATCAATAGGACGCCGCAGGGCTCTCGATCGTGCGATGGACGAAGCGTTGAAGAAACCTACGAAGAGACGATTCCGCAAAGCAGATGGCATTGTATGTTGAGTTTGGTATTGTGTCCTTTCATGTTATGCAGGGACTGACAGGTTTCCATAGGACTTGGAGCAAATGGCCGATGCCGAGATCGAGGACATGCGCAAGCGCATGACCAATGCGGCTCAACTTGATGCCATCAATCGACGCGAGGGAAAGCCTGCTATGCACAAATTGAAGATGCTGCCGGAGGTCGTTTCACTCCTCAACCGCAATCAATACGTCAACAGTCTCGTCGACCCTGAAATCAACCTGCTTGAGGCGGTCAAGTTCTTCCTCGAGCCCCTTGATGATGGTTCTCTGCCAGCCTATAATATCCAACGGGACCTCATGAATGCATTGGCCAAGCTTCCAATCAACAAAGAGGCGCTCATTGCCAGTGGCATCGGCAAGGTCATTGTTTTCTATACCAAGAGCAAGCGGCCGGAACCAGGCATCAAGCGAATGGCCGAGCGCCTTCTTGCAGAGTGGACGCGGCCTATTCTGCAGCGGAGCGACGACTACTCGAAGAGGGTGTACCAGGAGGCCGAGTTTGATCCTCGGTATGTGATTCTTCTATTGAGGAGACACTTTATCTGCTTTGATTGCATTGACTGACGATCTACTTAGTAAACTTGCTACCCGCTCCCCTGCTATCTCTGTCCAGGAGACGGAAGCAGAAGCACGGGCACGAGAGCTTCTTCCTCCTCGCCTTGCCAACCGAGCCCGCGTTGAGAGGACTCTCACGACCTACACAGTGGTGCCGCGCCCTACGGTGGTGCAGGAGAGCAAGTTCGCGCGTCCACTTGGAGCCAGCGGAGAGGATCGGTTCCGGAGGATGCGGGCTAGACAGATTGCTGCGTCGAAGGGTTCGCGGAGGTGAACTCGATCATTACACTGGAAGTGAGTGGAAGAGGACAGGTTCGATCTTGATTTGCATCGACTGGTTGGGTTGCATGGGATTCTGTTCTGTATTGTTCTTCTTTTACTTCGGCAAATGGTTATGTATGGCGCCAGAGCGGATTACTCGATAGTTGACAGTCATGACAACCTTTCTGCACCGTACAAATAGAAGAGACAGCGATGGTTTCTTCAAGTGCGCAATGATGCTATCCAAAATATAGCGGACAGTGATTTCGGATGACGGCGCGGAACATCGAGTCCCGAATGGTCTTATTAATTGAGAAAGAGACAGAGAGAAGAGAAGAGAATTCTCCACGCAAGTAGACCAGACCAGATAAGTACAAAAAAAAAGTAGTGAGTGAGTGAGCTGTCTCCAGCAATCTAGAATGTTGTCTCGCACGAGAAGAGCACTGGAATTCCCAAGGGCGCCCCGAGAAATCACCGTGACCTGCAGGACAACTGACCAGCAGCGAAAAGCATCCGGAAGCCGAGCAAATCCCGGGCAGCAGTACGACGTCACTCATTTACTGTTCGCAGCAATTTCGGTCTTTGCTTTCGTGCTGAATTTGCTGACTGTGTGGGACAGTTATTTATTTCGTGGCCCATCGCGACTTGTTGACCTCACCAGTCCGTCATACATTCTTCGTTATTCTTCATCGACTACTATCTGTATCTCTTCACCTTCAACTCTCCTCGTCCTCCTCATACAACTTACTCCTCATACTCAAGCAATTATCCCAGAAGTACGGGCGCATCCATTGTCCGTCTTTACTGCTGAATACTTAATACCTGGGAATCTTGTTTTAATATTATAAATTCAGAATGAAGCTCCTAACGAAGGAGGAAGAGGATGCTCACTACAGGTACGTAGTAGACCATTCAAAGCTCACCGTTAACGAGATGTAATGAAATCCTAACGTACGGATCGCAGAGCCGTCCTCAAGGGAGGCACACTGGGTACCGTCGTCGGTCTCATCGGCGGCTTTGCGGGCGTCTTGGCCGCCTCAAAGCGATACCACACCATCCGCAACCTCACGCTGCCCATGAAATCCTTCCTCGTGACCTCATCCGGTACGTTTGTGGGTATCATCGCCGCCGACCACGCCTCGCGCACCTTCGAGGCAGAGCACAATGTCCAGAGGCAATGGTTCGAGCACCGCGAGCAGCAGATCCACGAGGCCGAAATGGCGCGGATGAGCACCACGCAGCGGATTTTGAACTGGGCTCATCGGGAGAAGTACAAGATCGTCGGCGCTACCTGGGTAGCGAGCATGATTGGCTCGTTCTACCTCGTGGGCCGGAACCCTTACTTGTCAGGACAGCAGAAGATCGTGCAGGCGCGTGTGTACGCGCAAGGTCTGACGCTGGCGGTGCTGGTTGCGTCTGCGGCGTTTGAGATTTCGGATCAGCGCAAGGGCCGGGGTATCTTGGATGCGGCGAAGAAGGGTAAAGGTGCTGCTAAGCAGGCGACGGAGACGGCGGAACAGGCGGCACTGCAGCCTATGCATAGCCAGCGGAACGAGCAGGCAGATCTGTGGAAGGATATGGTTGCTGCTGAGGAGGAACGATTGAAGTCGAAGCATCAGCCGCTGTATGATCATCAGGAAGGCCAGAAGGAGGAGCCCCAACAGGCTGGGGGTGCTGAAGATGAGAAGCATCACCTCAAGTTGGAGAACGACCTGATCCAGCAGAAGACTCAGTCGGAGCATGAGAAGGCCAAGAAGGAGCAGAAGTAAAACGCTTCAGCCTTACATGACTCCTTTTCTTCTCGTGGTTTCATTGTTTTTGTGTACTTTACGCTTTCTTTTTGCGTCTCTCTCTCATATGTGTACAATTCTGCATGATGTGTGAGGAAAAACTGGCGTTTTTTTTTCTTTTCTTCATTCCTCATTGTCTGACCGGGCACCGAGTCTGCCACGGCTAATCATTCATGACATCGTCGTATAGATCGTGGTGGCCTCATGTTCTCCTTGCATAGCCCCTCCCCTCTCATTCTATCTTACCCGTGACCTGAAAGATGTCATATTGACTTTCACATGAGACGTTCCATGTATCCTCTATTGCTGCTGTCTTCTTGAACTTCCTCTTTCCCCAAAAGTTGGAGTGGATCTAGAACCCGCCTTGTCTTCTGGAACTGCGGCTACCAATATGAGCAGAATCATTCTATTCATTATGAGTGAGTGATTGATCAGCTAATCAATATGACAGGCCTGACATTCTTACCTCAGTGACCGTCAGGCTATAACCCGATCAAAGGATGCAGCATTCTGCCGCTATCTAATCGGATGTGTCTTATCCCGTGGACTTCGACCGTGTCGCGATCTTGAACGAGCTTGACTCCAACTCAATCCAGGTCTAAATGTATCGACAGATAATCTTATTCAACGCTTTCCTAAGCTCAGCTCGAGCTAGGATTGTCTCACTTGTCCTGGAAGCACGAAGGCAATGAAGGACAATTGGTCAAAGAAAAAGTCGATGGAATTGTTTTGGGATTTGTATGTCAACTTGTCTTCCTGTTTGTACAATTGCATGGCTTCTGCATGGTCAGTTTGAAAAGTTTTGGTCTTGTAGGGGAACGTTACATCAATCCTATAATCCAAGGTATAGCACAGTTGTACTGCATTCAATTCATCGTACAGCCTACATGATTTGAAATCAATTCATTCTGGAGGATCGTCGTTTCTGCAAAACATCATCGATGACCAGTGACACTCATCCCACGATATTGACCGTGAATTGAGATCTTCTCACAGTGGACATGTTGGCGAAGCGTCTGCAATACTCTGGTGATATGATTCGCTGAGCCAACGCTTATTGGCATCACCTCCTGTTCCATCACAAATGATCTTATCTTCTATGGCAGGGATGCAACTCACCACCACGAATCTCTTATTACCGTTTGTCGACACTCGAGGTTTACATGATAAACATACAAAAGCAGATTTCTCCACAGGTGCTAGAAATTGGCGCTGGCATCTTGAGGTTTCTGGCGTCAAGAGAACGGGGACAAGTCATCTTCATCCGACCTAGATATTCTCTAGACCATTCTACCTGGTCTATACCTTACCTCTGAATCTATCAGTAGTACCTGGGCGGGTCAGATCTTGCGCTGTAGCCAACTATGCCAGGCCTCATTCTGATCAGGTCCTGGTCTTGTCGTTGCAATCTCGTTGACAGGGGCTTCAGCGATTGATAACGAATCTCTGATGGAGCCTTCGTACTAGTCCATGCTCCAATTGCATGCATGTGTGGGGGATGAGAGAAAAGGGAGGGCTGCAGAGAAACGACCTAGCAACATGGGACCGGGTTCGTTAGTGGGCAAGCTGCTGCTGTTGTTGTCATCGATGGTCAGGCGTTTGGACGTCGTCCCGTTTGTTATTGAAATCCACGCTCCCCCTCCATCTTCGTTCGCTTTCCTCCTCCACCCTCCTCTGTGAGTTTCTTCCTCTCTTGACCCAAAAGAGTCATACTCAAAGGCTTGCTTCATCAAGGCTGTAGCCATGAGTTACTCTGTCGATCCTACCGACCTCGTGCAGGTTGCCAACGCCCACGTTTCTCAGCAGACGTTGTCCAGCCCTATTGAGGAAACTTATCTGGTCAACTACGCGTCAGCTCGCCACGACGATGGCCGTGAGCGCCCAACCGAGGAGGAGGAGCGTACTCTTCGCCGTGTCTCAGACAAAGTCCCCTGGCCTGCGTACACTATCGCCTTTGTCGAGTTGTGCGAGCGTTTCTCGTTCTATGGCACTACTGCTGTCTGTAAGTAATGCTGTCCAATGGAACTGCTCTTTCTCGCATGAAGACCAATGAATGCTAATGAGATACACCTACCAGTTGTGAACTTCATCCAGCAGCCACTTCCTGCAGGTTCAATCACTGGCGCCGGTTATACTGGTCAGTCTGGTGCTCTGGGAATGGGCCAGCGTGCCTCCACTGGACTGACTACCTGTAAGTATCCTAGATTTATATCAACTGTTCACGTTGTTGATGACTGATCATATCGTTGCAGTCAACCAATTCTGGTGCTATATCATGCCGATCGTTGGTGCCTGGATAGCCGATGAGTTCTGGGGCCGTCTGAAGACCATTCAAGTCTCGATTGCCTTTGCTCTCGTAGGACACATTATCCTGATCATTTCAGCGTTGCCTTTCCTCATTGTCCACTCTACCGCCGCCTGCGTTGTCTTCTCAATCGGCCTGGTGATCTTCGGTATCGGTGTTGGAGGCTTCAAGTATGCTTTATTGAAAACATCCTATGTTGTCTTCTCTGCTGATTTCAGATATCAGATCGAACATTGCTCCGTTGATCGCTGAACAGTACAAGGAATCCAAACTGTTCATCAAGATCATTCCCACCACCGGAGAACGTGTGATCGTGGATCCGGCGCAGACCGTCACCCGCATCTTTCTGTACTTCTACTTTGTGATCAACATCGGTGCGCTGATTGGTTCCGTTGCCATGGTGTACGCCGAGAAGTACGTGGGTTTCTGGTTAGCTTATGTCCTTCCAACGATCATGTTCTGCTTCTGCCCTGCGGTCCTGTTCTTCTGTCGCAACAGATACGACGTTACGCCCCCAACAGGCTCCGTTCTCACTAAGGCTTTGAAGCTCTGGTCATTTGCTATCAAATGTAGCTGGTCCTGGAATCCGGTCACATTGTAAGTCTCGCGGTAGTTGAAGTACCTTCTTTACTGGCGGGTTCCGTCTTACTGACATTGCTCCAGTGTCAAGAACTGTCGATCCAATGACTTCTGGGAGAATGCAAAGCCCAGCAGAGTCTATAACCGGCCCGCGTGGATGACATTCGACGACCGATGGGTGGATGAAGTGCGCAGA
This sequence comes from Evansstolkia leycettana, assembly GCA_000787455.1. Lineage (NCBI taxonomy): Eukaryota > Fungi > Ascomycota > Eurotiomycetes > Eurotiales > Aspergillaceae > Evansstolkia > Evansstolkia leycettana. The sequence goes on along the minus strand of JSYV01000486.1, from coordinate 60,173 downwards.
GCAGTCAAGGCGTGTGCTGTCTTTCTCTGGTATCCCGTCTACTGTATGTCTCTGGATTTCTAGAGTTACAAAGCTTTCCGCTCCATCACTCAGCGGACTCCCTGCATTTTAATTGTTGCTCCAACTCTGCTGCGAAAAGGGAAGGGCTAACAAGTTTCCCAGGGCTGGCATACGGACAGATGACGAACAACCTGACTTCACAGGCAGCGACAATGGAGCTTCACGGCATTCCGAATGATATCATCAACAACTTGAACCCGCTTACGCTGATCATCTTCATCCCCATCATGGACTACGCTGTTTATCCCGGCATCCGCAGGCTCGGCTTCAATTTTACCCCCCTGAAGAAGATCTATGTCGGGTATCTTCTCGCTGCATTGGCAATGATGGCGGCCGCCGTGCTCCAATATTACATTTACAAGCTGAGCCCCTGCGGCGATCACCCCAGTGATTGTAAGGAACCTGCTCCCATCAACGTGTGGGTTCAGACCGTGCCGTATGTGCTCATTGGCATCTCGGAGATTTTCGCCTCGATCACGGGCTACGAGTATGCTTTCACCAAGGCTCCCAAGAACATGAAGAGTTTAAGTAAGTAGAGAGAAACTCTTTCTTCACGCCAAGTACTACTTACCTTATTTATTGTCTTGTCTTTTTGCTAATGGGGTTGCCTGTCTACTTCAGTTCAATCCCTATACCTCTTTATGAACGCTATCGCTGCCGCCGTCCAGCAGGGCCTCACTGGCTTGTCCGCTGACCCGCTTTTGATCTGGAACTACGGCTCCGTTGCCGTGCTCACCTTCATTGCCGGGAATGTGTTCTACATCACTCACTACCAGCTGGATAAGGAGGAGGACAAGCTCAACAACCTGGAGGCGTCGACCTACCTTGGTCGTGGACCAAACGCTCAGGGCCAGACGATGGATCCAGAGAAATACTAGGTCAGCAAGCTGCAGGGTCACTCTGCTGCTCTTGGCTTGTGTCCTTGATGAGCTGTCATCCCATGTGGTTGAAGCATGATGTGCCTGGCAATGTAACCGATGTATCTGCAGGACTTTGCTAGATAAGTTACATTCACTGAAGACACAAGAAATCTGTGTGACGCTATCAGATGATAGTGGTTGAAATCTGTGACCTTCCTTAGCTTCAAGAATCATGTATCCAGAACAACATGGTGCCACTGCCCTTGTTGGTTGGTGAAGATGTAGACCAACTCTTTAGATCATATAATGAAGCGGATAGCATGAATATCAGAATTGAATTCCATCAATTGTCTATTTGTAAAAGGTAAAATAGCTCTGCTAAATGCTCATAGTCATAACTCTAAGAGACAAAGAGTTTGCAGCAGTCAAGCATACCGTTCTAGAATAGAAGCATCATTATTGTTATACAAGAAACATCTTACATAAACCAAGCAGCCCCAATGAATAATACCATTAGACATCCTCCCTGCCTAAATCTTCGCCTCAACGTTTCCACTCCTCGTAGAGCTTGTTGTCTAGACTCGAATAACTTTCCACGACCTCCAGCCCCCTCCGTCTTTCCTGATCGATCTTCTCCCACGTCCAGACCTCCGAATCCCAGGACTTAGAATTACCATCCTTCTTGGTCTCGAGCTCCTCGCGCGGAGGAATCTTATCATCCGACAACTTGAGCACCTCACGAACCAACGACCCATCCACGCCACCAGTCGCCGTGATCCCCTCCACACTAGCCGGCGTCCCGATAGCCGATGCATCAGTCGAATCCGCAGGTGTCTCCTTGCCTAGCAACAGCGACGCCGGTTCCGAACCCCCCTCCGGCCGAGGGGGGAGGAACCCGCTCGCTCGAAGGACTCGCTCAGGGGGGACTGTCAAACGGCCCTTCTTGACGACATACTTGCTGATGGCGCTGGCGAAGAGAGTCTTCTCCCCTCCCTTCCGCTTCGCGGGGCGAAGGAAGAAGCTCAGCACGTACAACCATTTCTCGTCCCAGGCGATGACTTTCGATTCGATCTCGTACAGTTCGTATGGTTTGATCTCGCGTTTGAAGCTGCAGTAGACAGATCCGAGGGCGACGTACATGGATTTCTTCTCGGGGGGTTTATTCCCATCTTCTCTGCTGTTTGCGAGGAACTCTGCATCGAGCTCTCTGCTGACAATGCCCACGCCGGGACTGTAGAGGCACGTCACGAGCGCTGTACGCGACACATCCAGATCGGTAAAGTAAGTGCTGTTGGATTTGTGCAGGTTGTAGTCTGTCTCCAAAAGGGGAGTACGCGACGAGATGCTGCATGGAACAAAGACGGGGTGTGTCGGCCTGCCTTTGGCGTCGACCACGGCTCGTCCCTTGGGAAACAGTGGCCAGTGAGGCCGTAGGCGCAGATTTCGGATGAAATGATACAGAAGACGGAACTGGACAGAAATTTAGTATAAGATTCATATCCTGTGATACAGAGAGGTACGATGCTGTAAAAAAGAAAAAACAATACAAAGTCAATGCGGGCCATTTAGAAAGAATAGTTTACTCACATGCCAGGCGAAAGGAATATTCTTCAAATTGATGAGAGCCAGCACTAACGCCAGCGTCCTCCACGACACCAGAGAAGACATGGAGGATAACGCTTCGCGCAGATGCTCAATCGGAAGAGAAACTATACTAGCAGTCATGGTGTAAATGAAACAGTATTTGTGTCCAAGATTAGGACTAGGCGCGAGACGGAAATTATTGGGTCGAACGAGATGTGTTAGGGTCAGACAATTAGGCGTGCAGAAGAAAAATTTATTAAATAACCAGAATTTCGGTCAATTTCTCTTAGAATTAGAATATCAGAGATGGCTCTGACAGCGCTGCGTCATGCAGCTGACAAGTAGATTCTCAAGTTCGACAGTCTGATAAATTAGGGGAGGGGAAAGAACAGATTAAATGGAATGGAATCGCGAAACTCAAGGAACGAGCTACCAAGAAAGCGGTCTTATAGACCTATTTCTGAGTTGAAAGAATCTCATGTCAAGATATACCGATCTTCCCCTAGGACGATCAAGCGTTGAGGCCAGCGCAACCGAGGCATCCCTGGTCGTCACGTGAGATCACATTAGGGGCAGCAATCATACATTTGGAGCTGGTCTTCTGCAGCACTAATAGAGTTGTAAGAGCGAAATTATTCTGTATCAATAACCATCTCTTCACTAGTCTCGGACGGAAACGCCAATTCACATTTGTTCTTTCAATTTCTCTCTTGGAATGCGGCTACACTACACCATATATACATTCTTGCTGAGGACCGGCCCAAACAAACGCATCACCTAGAAGATGGCCATACAGTTAGGCGGAGTCGAGACACCCTTCGAGTAATTGAGAGGACTGCTAGACACGAAGAATGTCCAACGGCCCAGCTTCTTGCAAATCTCAGCCAATTCCTCCAGGTCGAACATCTCACCAATCGGCACACCCCATCCGGCCAGCAGGTGATGATGCAAATCATACTCCTTGTTAAGGGCCGGGAAGACCTCGAAGCTGACAGCGTCCGAAGCCACGGCAGCGAAGTGGTTATCCCACAGGAACTTGAGCACGCGCTCACTCTGCTCAATCCCCGCATGTTTGGGGACTTTTTGCTTGCTGTAGGCTAGTTTCTGCTCATCCGTCATCGAGTCCCAGTGCTTTGTGAGACCAACGCGAAGGAAGAAGATGTCTCCCTTCTGGAACTCAATGTTGCATTCCTTGACGATCTCGAGCACGTCGTCCAGCGACACCACGTGTTGGCTGAGCGCATCTACCTTGATGCCTTTCTTCTCTGCCCATGATAGGTAGTCGACCAGGACACCGCGACCAGCGATACCTTTCTTCGCCCAGTATCCCATGCCGATGCGTGACGAATTGGGATCCTGGATCTCCTCGGCCGTCGTGCCGCCGTAGAACACCCGTCGCTCTTTATCTTCCGGTGTCGGGGCGGGTGCATTGTGATGACGGAATCCGTCCCATTGCGAGGACTGTTGAGGGTTGAAGTGGTATTCGTCATCGAACGCAATTCCTTCGTCTACCCACTTGATGCGATGCTCGAAGACCTTGCGGCCGAAACCTGAATATGACAACATCAACAAACTGTCCTTTCCTTGTTGAGCATTGTTCAATAATGTTGCGAATGTTCACAACGAATCTGTCCCTTCAACTGCATTTTGCTATCAAGAGTAAGAATCATAAAGCAAATTTGCACCTACCTGGAGGATGAAGCTTCTCAAGATTCCAGTTCAAACAGACTCGCTCTCCAGTCTGAATCTGCGTTCGTGCAGCATTGGCAACCAGCTCCGGCGTAAGGAGCCGGAGCATGCCCAATCCTTCCTCTTCGGACCCTGGAGGCGCAGGCCAGTATCGCCGCTTATCAGGAAGGTCTTCATACTTCTCGGGGAGTTGGTCGATTTCAGACATGTTGCTGGTGGTGAAGTAATGCGGGGGTGTGGGGGTGGGGTGTAATTATCTGCGATGGAGAAACTGCTGTAGAAAAGATTCACTTTGTATAGCCAGGGAGTGAGGAAAGGTATGTTCGCATCATGTGCGAAAATAGATAGAGTGTATATTTATTCACGAAGGCTAGTAAAGTCTGGATTGAAGCAAAAGAAGTGGAAGAACAGGAGAGAATGACAATAGCAAGAGATCATATACTTCGGAGATTGGCAGCGGTCGGAGGAGCCACCGGAGAAAGTCCGAGGGTGCAAAGGACATCCTCCGACATGCGCGCGACTCCAAAGTACAGCAATGGAGCAAAAACGCATGCGAGAAGTGCCTCCAATCACATCAATGAGAATTTACCGATTCTGACCAGTAGGTAGCTATGTGTCCTCAACCAGCACTGTACATGTCATGGTTATAGTATCTATCTGAATCTTGCGCTTTCAAACAAGTGTAGCATTCAATTCGAGTATGCCAACAACAGGAGCCACATTAAACATGGAGTAAGAAATACGGAAAATTGTCATTTCAGAGATCATCATCCTCTTCCTCCGCTGCCGAACGAGATGAAGTCTTCTTCTGCAGATTGGACATCTCATACTGTTCCTCTGCACGTCCACCGGACGCGGACATGGCAATGGCCTGTCGCCCGGTATCGGAAGACTCAAGGAATTCACGCAGCCGGCGCTTACCTTCCTCGAGAGCTTGATGCGATGCAGCTTCCGTCATCTTCATGATGGGGCCCCACAGGTTGAGCTGATATGTGACATATGCGCCGACTGCACACAAGAAGAGGAGGAAGAAGTACACTGGGTTGCGAATGACTGATTGAGAATAAGATGTCAATACAGCGTCAACAAGCAATGACATCAAGTCCACGGTGCGAAGACGACTTACCAGCAATGATTTCGTTCCAACCGAGTGCAAGCAGGAGGCCATAGAAGTACAATGGCACCTGGGTCATACCTCCTATCGCGCTGCGCTTGGCTTCGACAAACACCCCGTCGGCGGCCTTCTTGAACCGTACGGTGAGCTCTTGTCGCTTGGCATCGCTGAGCATTGTCATCTCCTCCTCCAAGCTCTTGCCTTCGTCCTCATCGACACCACCAATGGGAGGCAGATCCTCCTCGTCAGCCGGAGTGGCAGAGCTAGGAGTGTGCCCGACCCATCGATCAAGGGGCGGGGGAGCGGATGTCTCTGCAAGTCGGAATCTGGACAAGAGAGGAATAAGGGTCAGAGTCGATTCCCTGGAGCGGGTATAGATGCCCTCGATGTCATCGGTTGGGCGCCAGATCCTCGGGACACCGGCGTCATCATAACGGAACTTGTCCTCGAAATTCTCGCGAAGCTTCAACAGCAGATTTCCTTCCATCATCTCCTCCTCGATCTTCGCGCGCAAAACGCCCCAGGACTTCCGCCGCAAGCGCCACAAGCCAACATCGACTTCTTCCAAGCTGGCATCGAAGCTGCTGGCACGATCCGTGAATCTTCTTTCTGCTTCGAGAACGGTTTCCACAAAGAGATTCCAGATCCTGTCCCAGAATGTCTTCTCAGAAGGCTTCCCGCTGTTTTCAGGTGCACCACCGCCAGCCCTTCCCGACCCGAGCGCATTGAACTCCAGCCCAACAGATTCTCCTAAACGCGACTGGACCCATCGTTCAACTCGACTCGCTAGGCGTCTCATCTCATCCCTTCTGAGGCGCCCACTGACTTCGGCCAGTTCCTTCTCGTACAAGGACAATTCCTGCTTGTAGTTGCTCCAAAGAGTGCCCTCGACCACGGTTGCACGAGCAACCTCCTCGAATTTCTCGATGGCAGTCTTCATCTCCTGATTAACAATTTCCGCGAAGTCATAGCTTGCACCTCTCTTCTGCCCGGCTTTCACGGCCGCAGTAACCGCTTCGCTGAAGTCGTGCACTCCCGACTTGTGCGCTGCATTCAACTGAGCCTGGAACAAACCCTTTAGACGAGTGTCTACTTTGCTCTCCAGCTCTGCACGCTTTCGCTGATAGACACCCTTGTGATATCTGCTAGCTTCCGTCTCGAAGTTCTTGACTGTCTTCGCGCGACTGTTTCGCATAGCAGCGCCCAGACCGCCAAGTACTTCGGGTTGACCTAGGCGAGCAGCCTCGGCCTGCTTCTCCTCGAACGGAACGATGGCCTCGTCAAAGGCGACCATGACTTCTCGCAGAATCTCGTCGCAGCGGAATTGCGCCAGTAGTTCCTGCTGGGTAGGCAAATCCAGGTCCTTGTTGTTGACAATTTGATCCCAGATACCTTCGGCATACTTTGCAAATCCGTCTGCAGGTATCCGTCGGTGGTACTCGGGAAGAAAGACGCCTCCCTCGGAGAACTCGCCCTCCAGCGCATCCCTCTTGGGGTCACGGTGGCCTTCGCGGAATCGGGTACCGAGCTTCTTCACCTCGGCCACGAACTGCTCTGGTTGATAGCCCTTATGCGGGAGACCGTAGAATTGAAAATCAAAATAATCATGGATCGTTGAATTTTCGAGGCCAGGCGGTTTAGATATCGACGCCCAGAGGCGAGAGAGATCTTCGAGCAGCGTTTTCTGTAGATTCTTGAGAGGTGTATTGCCGATGAAGTCTCGGATGACGAAGAATAAAAGAGAGCGATGTGTGGTGCTGGGTCCACACCGTCAGCAACTGACAAGGAAAAAGAGACGCAGCACTCGAGGCTCGTGTTTCACTCACTTTTTATCCTTCAAGAACAATTGCAGATTGACCTCGAAAACAGTCTTCAACAACCCCATGTTCGCACCCTGATACAGTCCCACTTGGTGCTCCCAGATATTCACAATCAGCACCTCACTTGTCGCCAGAGCGAAGAGTGCACTTTTGCGCTCGAAATCCTGGTCCTCGCCTCTCTCGCGGCCGTCCGTGCCCTCGACATCCATGACCAGGATGTTATCCGCCATCCGAGAGCTCTCATCTGTCGTTCCCTCGCTCGTTTTTTTATTCTTGGACAGCCAGATACCCTTGGTCGTTTGCCGTCTCTCAAGTTCGGACATGACGGAGAACTGAGTGCCAAAGAGGTGATTCAGGAGCGTAGATTTGCCCGTCGACTGAGACCCGAACACCGAAATAAGATGGTAATTGAACCCCGCGGGCGTAACACCTTCAAGTGCCAAGTACTTTGACAGGTTCGGACTGTAATGCAGATGTTAGCTACGGAGGTAACCCCTTCCAAACCCACAAGCTGCGGGTCATTGCAAGAAAAGCAGCGCTCCAGCGTCGTAGCATTGATGTGTAGGCCACAGAGCTTCAGAAAGATTGCGCGTAAGTATCGAAACAGGGAAGCCATACTTGAACTCCTTATTCTCGTCCACCACCTGAACTCCATGCTCATAGGCTGTCTTATCATTATGATCGCCAATGGAGGCGAAATGTCCGTTGGTGGCCATAACTGGAGGTGCCGTTGGGGCTCTGTTCAAGGCAGAAGGCCTTTCCGACGTCTCTGGACCCGAGAGTTGTGAAAAGAGTACGGACGACGAACGATAGTTGACAGGTATGGGGGAGAGAAGTCGAACGAGACGTCAGACTGCGGAGAACGTGGCTTATTTCTAGGAGCGGGTCATGCAGCAATTAGGAGTGAGGCAGAAAGATGGACGATAGAATTGAGAGGTAGATGACCGTGATGTCAGCCAGCATGTGTGGTCGAAACTCGAGGTAATAATCTCGGAAAGAACTTGTGGAAACCTCAGTAGGAGGGAGACCTGCATCCAACAAACACATGATGATGCCCGTGTCGCAATGTTGATCGGCTGAGGTTGTCACCCGCAACCGCAGGAGCTCAGCGCCCAGACCACCATCACTACACAGTACAGTACTTGGTACTACTACTCCGTATACAGTTCTACCTCGGTCCTAAATCATCTTTGCCTTCTCGTTCTTGAGAGTCTTTAATCGGTTTCTTACAGTAGAATGTATATGTCCCACAGCGGATCATCGACACGAAAAGATCGTATGATTCATACTCAAGACATATCACGAAGGGATCGAGGGGAGATACAAATAAAGGAAACAAGATTCTTCAATGCAATTATACAGGTACATCGACAAGACTCAAGCGAAAACTCCGGTTCCACCGCCATCCCGGTATAGCACGTTGACCCTGGATCCCCGTGCTGCAATATGTTGCGAATTGAGATAAACGACATTCATAGTACAAGCCAGCCAGCCAAGTCAGTTTAAATAACCTCCCATAATCGGACTTTTTAATCAGTCATGACACGGGTGATCAAACCAGTAGCAACGGTACGGCCGCCCTCACGGATGTTGAAGCGCTGACCGGCCTCAGCGGCGACGGGGTGGTGGGTCTTGAGAATCATCTCAACATTGTCACCGGGTTGGACTCTGCGGGAGGTGTCACCATCAGGGAAGCTGAGATCAGCAGCCTCATCTGGAGATTCGTTAGCAAAATCTGGAAGGGTATGATGGAGAACTGCTAGGACTCACCTGCGGTACGAATGAAAACCTGAGGGCGGTAGTTGGCACCGAAACCAGTGCGACGGCCACCTTCAGCCTCGGTCAAGACGTACATGGACACCAAGAACTTGTTGTGGGCCTTGGTGCTTCCAGGAGCAGCGATAACCATACCACGGCGAACGTCCTCACGGCGGACACCACGGAGAAGCAGACCGGAGTTGTCTCCAGCACGGGACTCTTCGCAGGTCTTCTTGAAGGTCTCAATGTCGGTAACCTTGGTCTTGATAGGCTCGAAAGATCCACCAACAATCTCAACATCGCTATCCTTCTTCAAGAGACCGCGCTCAACACGGCCGGAAGCGACGGTACCACGTCCAGCAATGGAGAAGACTTCCTCAACGGACATCAAGAAGGGCTTGTCGAGGTCACGCTGGGGAGTAGGAATCCAGGTATCTACAGCCTTGAGAAGCTCCTCGATGCGCTCAGCACCAATATCGGGGCGGCGACCCTCAAGCGCGCAGAGGGCAGATCCGAAGATGATGGGAGTCTCCTCACCCTCAAATCCGTAGCTGTTGAGAAGCTCGCGCATTTCCAGCTCAACGAGCTCCAACATCTCGGGATCCTCGACAGCATCAATCTTATTGACGAAGACGACAATCTTCTGAACACCAACTTGACGGGCAAGCAACAGATGCTCACGGGTCTGGGGCCTACAATATTATTGCTGGTTAGTATGTACCCGAATGTCGAGAAAACGAGCGCGAGGAAAACCATACATCTGACCGTCAGAGGCGGCAACGACAACGATGGCACCATCCATGTTGGCAGCACCAGTAATCATGTTCTTGATATAATCGGCGTGACCAGGGCAGTCTACGTGGGCATAATGTCTGTTTTCGGTCTGGAACTCGATGTGTGCAGTGGAGATGGTGATACCACGCTTGCGCTCCTCGGGCGCCTTGTCAATGGCACCATAATCGAGGAATTGGGCAAGGCCCTTCTCGGCCTGGTGCTTAGTGATGGCGGCAGTCAAAGTGGTCTGATGGAATATGTGAGATTCGATCGATTAAGAGGACGGTGATAAAGGATGAATCCAATGAGGAGCGATGCTAACCTTGCCGTGATCAACGTGACCAATGGTCCCTTCAACCTGAAGTTAGCAAAAAAAATTGACGAGATTCGAAAGATTGACACCTTACCAATGTTCACATGGGGCTTGGTGCGCTCGAAAACGGTTGCCAAACCACGGGCAGCCAGTCGCTCGTTGCTGAAGACATGATGGACAGGGTTGACAGCGCGGGGACGCAGAAGAGCAGACCGGCTGGTCCGGAAGAGGAGGTTGGCGGTTCTGGAGAGGCTAGACATCCTGACGACCCTGAATGAAACTACAGAATAGAAATGAACGAAGCAAAAAAAATGAAAGAGATGGGATGGAGAATCACAACAACAACCGCAGGGCGAGGTTGGAAGATGTTCCCAACTTCTACAGGGCCGAAATTTTTAGGAGGCGCTTAGTCATCACAACCAGCTGTTTACCGCCAATGAGCATGCTTCATTTGCGGAGATTCCCCCAGCTGCCGGCCGGAGCTGTCCAGGTTAGAGACTCGATCATGGATGAGCAGATCTTTCATCAACCTGAAGGTAGCACGTTCTGCGTGCAATATTGTGTGTTCCCAGCTTGGCAGTAGCATTCTCCAATTTGAAAAAAAAGTTTAATGGAATGCACTTCCAAGGTTGTCGAACACATAAGACATATCAAGGAATCCAACAATAGACAAGCAGACGCTCTGGGGGGCTTTTGGATACTCTTGTATCCCAAAAAGATTCAATTAGATTTACAACATTTGTATATATTGACCTGTGGATATCCAATGTACAAGATACAGATTAGCGCCCCCTAGGCTTAAGCATCCTTCTTCTTTACAATGATTAACACATGTTTGCCCGGCTCACCCTCTATAGGCTTCACCAGCATGGCATTAGCCTGCTTTGTCGTCTCCATCACGCTGTCCATAACATGTTTGACCTCCTCAGCAGTAGGCGCCCTCTTCCCCTTCTTCCTCGTTAAGATTATCTCCACCTTACGACCCTTTTCCAAGAAGGTTGTCAACTGCTTCAAGCGGTGTGAGAGATCATGTCCATCAATGGCCCAATTGAGCTCAAGTTGCTTGACTGCTGTCTTTGCCGCATGCGCAGCCTTTGCCTTGGCACGCTCCTGCTCTCGCAGAGCCTGTTTATTGACGAGTTTGCAGACCGGTGGTTGCCGAGGTGCGCCGGGCGATACTTGTAAGAGAAAGAATTTGGAGCGATCGAAGGATTGTAGGACATCGTCAAGGCGCGTAGGCGGATCTAAGTTTCCATCCTCATTGACGAGCTGCACGAACTCAGCACGTATCTCCTCATCCTTGAACTGTTTCGATTTAGCGGGGGCAGCGGGACCTTGAGAAGCTGCAGCCAACCGAGGACGAGGTGCTTGGAAGAACCTCAATTGTGCACGGCTCTGAAGTGGACTGTATCGTAGAAATTGAACGCGGGTGTTCTCCAAGGGAATCAAGAAGATCTGACGAAGTGCTTGTGCAGTCGAAACAAGGCCGCGGATGTGCTTCATTTTGTCCAGGGCGTAATAAACAGGAGGACCGGAGGCTCAGGAGTTGACAACTTCTGGGTATTATTTATCCAATAGAAGTGGGAATCAACCAGCAATCGCACGATAAATGAAATCTGCATGGAGTGGTTGAGGGAAACACTCTCCGCGAGGTTGGCCGCAAACTGTTTTCAGCCACAGGACGGATGTAGAACCATGAGAACAGCCACAGCGGATTGGACCCTGATGCGCCACTGCCTGCGACAGAAACGGAATACTAATCCCCTTCCGTGTCGACGCTCTCGCCCCAGAAGAAGTTCCCTAAAGTTTTGAACCTTACGCTCTTTTCTGGCACATCTTTTCTCAATCTACGATCGTTTGTGAGCTGGCTCAGAAGCCCTCAGAGGATCAATGATTTCTCTGGTCTTCGGTCGTTAAGCCTTTATAATTCTTTCTTTTCCTGCTGCAGTTGGTTCAGGAGGCATTCTGTCTCGTCTGGCAGAGCGCCACTTTTCCCCTTTTGTACCCTTCTGCTCGCATGTCGACTGGTTTTGACCATCGACAGCGTCAAACCACTCGGTCCAGTTCTAATCTCGGCGACAACTCTCGCAGGCGTTCGAATTCGCGGGCTGTTGAATCCGTCGCCGCATCGTCGGACAAATCAAGCACGTTATCAGACAAAAAGCTGCAAAGCACATCCCCGATGATCATGGCACAGAGTCAGAGATCGCGCTACTTGAAAACAGGGGCCATTGTTGGTCTCCTATTGATGCTCATCATCTGGCTTTCTCCATCAAAGCCGGCTGTCCGGAGCTTCAGAGAAGGTAGTTGATCCATCTGATGCTCGCCAGCTTGCGGAAACTGATTGTATCTCAGACCGGCCACCATCTGGCCCAGCAGCAACAAGCAAGTGCACGAAACCATTCGATTCATCTAAGCCGCTGATCCAATACGTGCTTATGATTGACGCCGGAAGTACCGGCTCTCGCATCCACGTATATCGATTCAACAACTGCGGACCTACACCGGAGCTTGAAGATGAGGTTTTCGAGATGACCAAGAAGAGGCCGGGTGGTTCTGGGCTTAGCTCCTACAAGGAGGATGCCGAGGGTGCAGCTAAGAGCCTTGACCCTCTCATGGAGGTAGCAATGAAGTCTGTCCCCGATGAGTACAAACCCTGCACACCAGTCGCTGTCAAGGCCACTGCCGGTCTGAGAATGCTTGGTCCGGAGATGAGTGAGAAGATCCTGGAAGCAGTGAGAAACCGCTTGGAGACTGTCTATCCATTCCCCGTTGTTTCTAAGGAGATGGGAGGCGTCGAAATCATGGACGGTTCCCACGAGGGGGTCTACGCTTGGATTACAACCAATTACCTTCTCGGAAAGATTGGTGGACCTGACGAGACTCCGACTGCTGCCGTCTTCGATCTGGGTGGTGGTTCTACCCAGATTGTCTTCGAACCAACATTCGAGAAAAGCAAGGCAGGCGGCATGCCTGGCAAATTGGCCGACGGTGACCACAAGTACGAACTTCAATTTGGTGGACGGCACTTCGAGCTCTACCAACACTCTCATCTTGGTTATGGTCTCATGGCCGCGCGCGAGGCCATTCACAAGACAGTTGTCGAATCTAAACTGGCGTTAAGCCCCAAGGACCTTTCCTGGCTCAACGAGTCCATCTCCAACCCATGTATCGGCCCTGGAATGCAGAAGCAAGTCAATTTGACTTTCCCTGAAGATCATCCCCTTGGTCCCCAGGTTTCTGTCATCATGAGCGGTCCGAAGGAGGCTTCCGCCGCGGTGCAGTGCCGCGGTTTAGCCGAGAAGATTTTGAAAAAGGATGCCGAATGCAAGCTCGCTCCATGCTCTTTCAACGGCGTTCACCAGCCTTCTCTTGAGAAGACGTTCTCTAAGGAGGATGTCTACATCTTCTCGTACTTTTACGATCGAACGTACCCTCTCGGAATGCCTGAGTCTTTTACTCTAAATGAGCTACACCAGCTTACATCTACCGTTTGCGCTGGTGCTGACAGCTGGAAAGTGTTTGAGGGGGTCGATGGTGCCCTGGAGGCTCTGCACGACCGTCCCGAATGGTGTCTGGATCTCAACTTCATGCTTGGCTTGCTGCACACTGGTTACGAGATGCCTTTGTCTCGTGAGGTCAAGATTGCAAAGAAGATCAAGGGCAACGAACTTGGCTGGTGTCTCGGTGCAAGGTACGAAAGCCTCTACTTTCCTTGTTATTTTCTTTGAAACTATGGAGAACGCCGTTACTGACTACTGGATGTGTTATAGCTTGCCTCTTCTGAGCCAGGAGTCGGGCTGGACCTGCCGCATCAAGGAAGTCTCATAATCGTTGCGTTATAGGCGTTTTGCATGTTGGTTAAGGGAATGGGGTTTTTTTCATGCATATACAGTCAATACCTGAGATGTTTATCTGAAACTCTTGTACCACATAGATTGAAATGGTTGGGTTATCATTATCATTAAACATTGAGCGCCTCCAATCATAATCGCTATAAATTCAGCAAAAATATATCCAAGATGTAGAATATTGTGGTCGATCAGAGCTTGCTGCATTATTCCGCTTCCCGAGTTCTCTGCGTATCAGTAGAATGAGCCCAATACTCTCAAGTTTCAAGATGGACAAGAGAACTATGGGCACTTCCTCGTCGCCCGACATGGCCCGTGATCTGGCGTAGACGAAGATATGTACTCGAAGGCGACTACGGCTTGTATGGTCCCCGAGAAGTCCAGGTATTTGAGCTAATGGTAGGCAATTGAGTGACGAACTGGCAAGCCAGCGGCGATTCATTGCGTTCCAATGCACAAGTATTCGAATCCCAGAGGCAAGCGTCTGGTAAGCTAGCGCTTCAAGAGTATCGATCCTTTAAGGATGTATCATTCCAAATATGGGGGATGTCGATAATCCAGACAGAGATTAATAGATCTTGAAGGGCGATAGTTCTAATCGTTCATCTCCTCGATCGTAGGCTTCTTCGTCGTCGTCTTGTTTCCCATCAGTTTGCCCAGAACATTTGATTCCTTCTCTTGTTTGAGACGACTATTCGTCACTATTGATTCTTGTTCTTCTCTCGATTCTGAACTATCACTTTCTTCGCTGCTGCTGAGCGCATCGCTGTCGTCGCTGCGTCGTTCTTCCAGAACGCCTAAGCCAAGGTTCTATAGATGGAGTAAAATTGCACGTTAGCGCACAAAAAAGCTACTAGAAAGGAGCAATCCCGTAGAGCTTACCATCTCAATATACTGCCCCTCTTCCTCGTCATCCACTTCGTCCACTCTTACATCCCTCGCTCCGCCGGCAGCAATCGCTCGCTGAAGATTTTCATTCGCATCCTTTAATCGCGGTAGGAATGCAGACACGCGCGATAATATGCTGGAATTTGCATCGATGCGGTGTATTCGCGGCTTTGGTCGACCTTGGATGTTCGTTGGAGTGATATCTTCCGATGCGCTTCTGTTGGTGCTTTCCTCGTCTTCTTCGCCGCTACCATCACTTTCTACTTCTACTTCTTCTTCTTCTTCTTCTTCTTCTTCCTCAGAAGACGACGACGAAGACGATGAAGGAGATGAAGAGGAAGATACTGATGACGTGGCATCATCAGCCGAGACATCGGTGCTCTTGTCGTCCTCGTTGTCGGTCTCATCCTCGGAGCTGGAGGAGCTGCGGGAGCTTATCGAAGTCGCATCGCTATCGGAGCTTGAAGCAGTGGTCGAATTTCTTCTCGCTGCGGGGTCGGGAACAGTGCGTGATCGTTTCGAGGGTGATACCAGTGAGGTCCCCTGCTGATCATCCAGTGGGCGCTTCATGGAGACGAAGTACAGTATCGAGTATTTTCTGCGTGTGTTGAGATTTCCGTGAAGAATGCACCAATCCTTGCCGCGGCGGAGTTTCGAGTACGAGAAGTGGAGATCCAGTTGACTGGATATGGAAGACAGACAGACTAACTAGTTACTGCTTTCCCCATTACTTAAGCTTTGAGCAACTGTCGGAGAAGATCCATGGATGCTGAACTTGCGGGTTTGGGAGGGTCTAACACTTGTCGCCATTGGAGTGGACTAAATTAATATGGACTCTAGTGCCAGCCGCTATAGTTTCATATACTTGCATACAGTGTCATTCGAAGTTCGAACTAAATAAATCCAGCGCTGGAATTGAACAACCCCCGCAGCCAGGCTCGTTTGGACTGGAACAACCGACAACTACGATCATCCTGCAGAAACGTGGGATGCAGGCAGCCCTGCTCTCGGCTCAGGATTGAATCCATTCCTCTGTTCTCGTCTTCTCTCGGATGCATCCTCTGCATTGATTGTGTGCAGACTTTTTTTCTCTATTCTGAGACATATATATATATTCTTGTACCTTCTTCTGGCTCTTGTCTCGAACCCTGTTTGTCGACGCGGAGCCACCTATCGCTTACTTCCTTGTCTACAGTACATCTTCAAACACTGGGTACGCCGTTCAGCTTTCCTTTTAAGACTTTGGCCCAAATCCGGTTTGATATAGCTCTCGAGGCTTTCGTCAAGGACATGAAACAGAACTCATCTGAACAGAAGAAGTGAATGCTATGTCTTATGGACTATACTGGAGCCATGTCATCTTGATGCCTTTCTTACTTTGCCTTGAACCCGAGTCGCTGAACGATCAACATTGCCAGAACAAGTGGTCAATGAACTGTTCATTGCTCTGGATCCTGCCTCTGTCTCTATACAAACAGATCTTGTTCAGCGTTATGTTCGATGCATGCATCGATACACTGCCCCCGAGGTTGATCATGTCTTGTACAATCTCTGATTTCCTTCAACAACGGTTATATATCGTTGTTTTGAATTACTCTCATATAACATTGTGAATCTTTCTGGATGCTACCAAGGCTTGTCACTCATACTATAAGACAGGGAACGATCTGTTGATCAGTCGCGAGATGACTCGGAACTAACTGCTGCCACGCGGACAGATCTTTATTTCAAGGCACGCAAAACGAGCACTAGCTGGTTTCAGTTGCCTCAGCCATTGTTAAACGGTTGTCTTATCCCGTTGAAAGGTCTCAAGATACGAACTCGCATATTGTATTGATAGGACACTTCAGAGCTTCTGTTGAACCCGATCGACATGAGCGTACCCAAACTCCAGATCAACGACCACACACCAACGGCGCACAGTAATAACGCCAACGAGTCCGAGAAGCCCATCTCCGCTACCAGAAAATCCCTACATCAGAATATCTTCGGAAAGCTGCGTCCATTGCCCTTCCAGTATCACTGGACGGTATGGTACGACAGGTACTCAGAATCCTCGGGCAGCCGCAGCTACGATGACAGGCTATACGTGCTCCACGAGGATGTTGCTGATATCGCGACCTTCTATCGAGTCTACAACAACTACCCATGGGACAAAGTCCGACTTCGAGACACGGTGCACATTTTCCGTAAAGGGGTGAAACCGGTCTGGGAGGACCCGGAGAATATTAAGGGCGGTTGTTGGAAGTTCCGCGTTCCCAAGAGCAAGGCGCAGGCGTTTTTCCATGAGATCGCCATTTTGTGCATGGCGAATGAATTCCAGGCGGTTCTCGAGAAAGGTATGTCTCCACTGAAAGAAGGAGTGAGGGGGAATTTTTCTAGAAACGCCAGTCTAACGCTGTAGCAGAGCACGACCATGTCCTCGGCGTCTCTTCCTCTGTCCGATTCAACTCCAATACGATCTCGGTGTGGAATAAACTCGGCAACAACGAGAAGTCCATCAAACTTCTAGAGAAAACCATCATTGACCGATTGTCGCCCGAGTTGCGTCCTACGGGAACGAACTCGTACTCGTATAAGCGCCATGATGAGAATGAAGGGTATCAAGAAGCAGTGAAGGCTCCCTCCAGGACAGACCCTGCAGAGTCATCAGAGAAGGATACTGCAGATATGTAGTTGTGCCAGTGTCTTTTGATTATATATGTGTTGTCTGGCCCCTTCGCTATTTGCTATGTAACTGCGTTCTCTTCTGTTTCAAGGATTGTCATTGTTTACGTTGTATGGACTTCTTTCTCAACGTTCATTCAACCATGTCATAGGCTGCATAGAAGGCATAGGGACTGCAACAGCACAATCAACCTCAAGGAATTCATGCATAAGTATGGATCATCATGGGGCAAACAATGTATGATCGTCAATTGTGGATCAGAATTATTCTGCTCATATCGTACATCCCGTATGGAAACGCTCCATATGGTCATTTCACAAATAAAGCAACCTCTGCAAAATGCAGGATGCATCCATAAGTTTCTTGATGAGATCCAGCAGTTTAGTCCACTCCTACTAAGGATTACCGACTCCGGCTTCTCCTCCGGCTGGGACTTCTTCTGCGGTCTCTACGGTCATCTGCGTCCCGATTCCTCGCGCCATCTTCCTCTCTGGACTTTTCTTTGTCTTTCTCTCTGTCCCTGTCCCTGTCCTGGTCACGATCGCGGTCACGGTCACGATCTCGATCCCTTTCCCGTTCCCGTTCCCGTTCTGACCTAGGTATGTACCTGTCAATCTCCATGAAGCCTCGTCGATCATCACGGTCAGCCCGGTCAGGGGATCGGACACGTCTGCGCGGAGATCTGCTTCGATTGCTTGTTGGCGGCACATAGCGATCAATCTCGAGGATACTTGGTGACCGTCGTCTCGAGCGAGAACGACGACGCGAGCGTGACCGTTTCCTCGCTGGTCGAGAAGTAGATCTCTCACGCTCCCGCTCCCGCTCACGGTCAGGGTTGCGGTCAGAGTCGCGATCACGGTCTTTCTCCCTGTCTCGATCCCTCTCCTTGTCTCGACTACTCTCATGGTCTCGATCCCTGCCTCGATCCCTATCTCTGTCTTCATCTCTGTCCTTTTCCCTATCCCTCCGGCGAGAATTCGAGCGGCGACGCGAGCGAGACCGAGAAGGTGAATAATAATCGTGTCGTCGGTAATAGTTTTCCCGCTCACGAACCCGATCCCTCTCCCGACTGAGGTCCCTATCTCGCTGGTCACGATCTCTTTCTCGCTCCCTTGATCTCTGCCGGTCTCTAGGCCGGTCCCTATCACGGTCTCTACTTCGATCTCGATCTCGATCTAATTCTCGGTCACGGTCACGGTCACGGTCTCGATCCCGTCCGCGAACGGTGGATCTGCTCCTGCTGCGGCGGCTTGGTCTGTAACTTCTGTCTCCGGCCCGGTCATCTCGGAAATCACGGATGGCGAGCCTGTCATCACGATCACGATCACGGTCCCGATCCCGATGTCGAATAGAAGTATCGCGTGACCAATCCCGTCGGCGGTCTCCATCATAGCGAGAAGTGTGTCGTCTCCGAGAGCGACTGCGGCTGTCATCCCGTCGCCGTCCACGTGGCCGGTCAGATCGATCAATTGTAGATTCACGCCTTTTGCGGTCGTTGTCCCGAGTTGGACTTTGAGGTTTCGTTGGCGTGTTGGAATATCTCGGTTCGGTGACACTCTTTGCGCGTGACGGCGGCGGTTTAAGCCCGTTCTCGATCGCCTCAGCTTCTTCGAAGTCAAACTCAGGCTTTTGTCGAGACTTTGCCGCCATCTCTTCGCCCTCTTTTAGAAGCAACTGCAGCGCTGCTTCCTCCAAAGATTTATCATCCACAGGAGGTATTGGGGCAGGAGGAGTGGGATCCTTAGGTGTCGTGGAAGTATCCTTTCTCGACTCGCGATGTCGGGGTGATAAACCACGGTCAGAGCGATGGGCTGGTGAACGATCGCGGTCACGGTCGCGATAACGGTCTCGATCTCTGGTCCGACTGCGCTCGTGATCTCTGTCACGATGTCGACTTCGGTCACGACCTCTATCTCTGCTCCAGTCGCGGTACCTCTCGCGCTCTTCCCGTCTCCGTCGCTCGTACCTTTCTTGGCGCTCCTTTTCCCTTTGATCCTCAAGTGCCCGTTGTTCTTCGCGAATTCGCTCACGTTCTGCACGTCTCCTTTCCTCGCGCTCTTTCGCTCTGGCTCTTTCTTCTTCTTCCTTCTGGCGCTGAAGCTCACGCTGCTTGCGCTCCTCCTCAGCTTTCACCCGCGCCTCTTCCTCTTCAATCTCTTTCTGTTTGCGCATAGCTTCACGCCACTCCTTTTCGCGCTCCTCTCGTTTGGCTTTCACATGGGCCGCATAGTCTTCGTCGGTTTTATTTCCTGCCTGCTCCTCCCGCATGGCCACATCTTCACCGACTTCATGGCGACGAATCTCTCTGACAGAGTCAAGGATATACTGGAGATGCTTGGCAGCGAGCGTGTCGATGGCGTGCTCCACGCTTTTGTAAATGTCGCTGCGGTCTACCGCACCTTCGATGAGGGTAGCTGCTTTCCCTCTCTCGCGGGAGAGGAGCTCCGGTTCCCTGTCGATTTCGGATTCTGCCAATTTATGCAATGCGCTGATGAAGTCTGCTTTGGGTTGCTGTGTAATTTAGCGATCAGCAAAACCACGGCATATGAACAGATAAATGAAAGTCCGCCATACCCCATCGTTGAATTCGGCCCAGATTTGCTTGCGCACACTGTCAAAGCCACCTTTCTTCTTAAAGGCGGAGAGAAGATTGTCGATCGCAGTGCGCTGCGCGGTCGAGATTGGCAGCTCATCGGTCTTGAACTTCTTCCGCTGCAAACTCTCGATGTCTAGCAACGGCCGTTTGGCGCTGGTAGGTTGTACATCTGGCATCTCCTCTGGACCAGCCATCGTGGGAGGCCAAGGATCAAATATTATTCCCTTTGGATGATCGCTCGAGCATTTCCCAGGATTGATCTGCCCGGTGAAAGTCTGACTGGTCTGTTACATTATTGAATTCTCATGGTTGAAGGGTCACGTCGCGAAGGAAAGCTCATGATAAATCCTGAGAAGCTGCTCATTCTCGGGGAAACGTTTTTCCCCGGCTTGTGCTTACTGCACCGCGAGACCGCCCGGGCCCCGAAGCAGCATTCAAGATCAACCTCAACCCGACCTTGTCCGCCGCCGAATCGAGCCCATTGCGTCGCTGCCCGGTGTCTGAAGGACGAATTGACTGCAGCTGTCGCATTGCTGTGTGTCCGGTGAATCTACCAACTGCTTACGACTCGTTAATCCTACGATCTCGGTCGCGACTCCGTGCCATTATCCGCGCAGTCCTTTTTACCACCCCCCACGGCCATGGTTCACAAAGTGCTCTTCTGGGGCAGCTTCGGTACGTGACAAAGTTGCAGCGATATAATTATGCAATTTCAGTGGACTGATGTGATTTCTTTCCCGCAGGCATTGCCGTCCGACTCTGGCAACTCGGCATTGAGATGCGTCCTATTTTCGCCAAAGAGTCTCTCTGGGTGTACTCTCTCTTCGCAGGTGTTGGTGGAAGCTTCGGTTACTGGCTCCAGGGTGTCGAAGACAGACAACTCAAGATCCTTGCACAGCGCCGCGAGGCCATCCTGGAGAAGCGACGGAGGAGAGACGCAAGCGAAGGCACAGCCTTGAGCAACGTGGAATCAGCCGGTACTTTGGCTGCAACATCGTGATTTGAGTCCGATTGAATGAATTGAGGGAGTCGAGCGCACATTTTTGGCTGGAGAGCCCCATCACATGTACCAACACCATCAAGATACCGACTGGGATCGACAAATGTTGAGGTTGGCACAGAGGCAACGAGCCTTACCGATTTGTCTCAGGGTCAAGGGAAGTTTAGAAGTCGTTTGTTATCATTTTATCACTGCTGGTATTCTGTTTGAACTGTAACTATGGATCATCAATCTGATTACAAAAGAACGAAATTTCCTTTTTTCAATCTGCGGCATTCATGATCCCCCAAAGCAGTCTCGCAGTTCATTCTGGTGGTTTCTGATCTCACAAGAAAATGCCGGTTCAAGTGTCAGTTGACAACATCGATCCATCAAATCGAGAAATTGGTCATCACGCAGAAGATAAGTCGTGTCATCCATTCGCATTCCGATGGTCTAAGCCCACATCTGGTTCATTTTTCCATTCCGTATCTTTCCTCCTCTGCCAATTGACTCTACATCTTGATCTTCCGATTGACATCTCTCAACACAGTAATATTGTTCAAGATACGCTGACGATCCACCATTCTGCCCGCATCAAAGATCTCCTCGATTGCCATATCGGGGTGAAGTTTTTGTCTCGACAAGATGTGTGCAATGGCTTTCTTTTCCTCACTGGTGGCGCCGCGAACATGGATCTCCTTGGGCGTGCCCTTAAGCCAGACATAGACCCAGCCCCAATCAAGCACTTCTCGGGCTAGACGGCAGCAACCATGGGCACAGGTACAGTTGCGCAGGTCAACAAACAGATGAGACAGTTTGAAGTTCTGACGGACGAAGGTCAAAGTCCTGCCCCAGAGGAAATCTTGCAAATTTCCGATGTGACGACCATGATTCTGTTGAGCGTTGCCGGTACTTGGGAGAAACGGACCATTCGACGAATAGCGCGCTGTTTCCAAGTCCTCCATGTCGAATCGCTCGAACAACTTGATCACGTCCTCCATGACTGCTTCCTTGGCGGGGGTCCCGGCTGCATTCTCTTCGACCTCAGAGGCGACCATGAGCAGCTCGTCGTTGAGAAGATGCGCCATGTAAATGTAATCCCGGAAGTCGAAGACAAGCTCGACTTTGCGAATCAGTTTCAGGTCGTTGAGGACGCGGGTGTGTTCACGAGCGAGGGCGGCAAGCACGTCAATCTGAGTAATTGAGAAGGTGTTCTCGCTGAGGTAGATGGGCATGGCCTCTCGGTAGATCATTTTCGAAGCGAGGAGAAGAGAGAGATTGGGGCGTTCATCCTTCTCTGCACCATTGGTGTCCACGAGGTGCTTCATTGGCATGAAAGGACGGACGAAAACTCGTGGCATAACCAAAGCATGGCGGTAGATCCTCTTTCGAACGGAGGGAGGAAGGTCTAAGAAATTCGCCATGATGTTCCAGTGCGTTTGCGCGTTTCTTAGATCTGATCTCTGGTATCGATGAGTATGTTGTTGTGTATCTCCTGTGAAAGTGGTTGTATCAGATTGTCGACGATAAGTTCTGCAGAATAAGAGAGGTAGTGTGAATGCTTGAAGCACTTTGTCTGGTCACCATACAGGAGGTGGTTGCCCAGTAGACACCATGTTATGCTAAACAACTGGCTCTACCTAATGCAATTTCTCAGAATTGATTAACTTAGTACTCTCACTCTCACTCTCATCTGCTATAGCAAAGATACAAGAGGGTAGTTTAAACGAATATTATCCCATTACATGAACAAGGATATGAAGAACTAGACAATCTGAAAATGGTCCAGGCTGATAGCATTGATATTTGTGACCCTTATCCAAGATAGGCAAATTCAGAGCAGTAAGTCAAATTGCATCGCCCCACTATTGCCTTTCTATCGTAAATTGCAATGATACCTCCCACTTCTGACCCCCAGTGCCGTACCCTCCGCCCAATCGGTTCCTGATCAAACTGGATATTCTCTCACGGAGACGGACAAGATTCTCTTCTGAGCCAGAGACCCTGAGCTTCAAGTTGGCCATACACAATCCGTAATGAACCTGCCAAAATCTTGCATCGTCAACACCAAAGACCGATGGATCAGATTCAATATCCTTGATCACATCGGAGACTCCTTGACCAGAGTACGACATGAGGAGCATTGACCCTAACGTCTTTACTAGACGAACCCCAAGAACGCACATTGAGATGGCTATGGTGCCAGACAGAAGCTTATCGAGCCAATCATAAAGCTGGATGGATACCAATGGAAGTAGCAGAAGAAGTGTAGAGCAAGAAAGAGTAAGGAAGTGCGAAGGATTGCTTAGGACGGACGGCAGCGATTCGATGTACGCAAACCGCATCGCTTTCCCAATTCGCGCGTGGTTTTTCAATCCGATTGCAGACACCAAAGTGGACGAAACGGCAAGGATGGAGGTGAGGTCCACATCACCGACGGAAACTCGATGGTGATCGTGAGAATGATGAGGCTCATGGCCGGAGGATTTTTCGAGCATGTGTTGAAGATTGTGAGATATGAGGTCCAGCCCCATGAATACCAGCAGGACGCACATTGCAAATCCAGCGAGGACTTCTGCACGTTCGAGACCAAACGGATGCCGAATGCTGGACCGCTTCCATACCTCGAAGTTGCCCAGAACGTCTACAACGACGCATAGCAAAGCTCCGAGAGAGTCGAATAGTATCAAGTGTGACAGGGCCGTCATGGCTAAAGAGCCATGGGCGCTCCACAATGTATATCCAGCGATGAACATGTGACACACACTCCACCAGAAGCGCGTTTTCTGTTCTTTGGACATGCTGGCTTGACATTCTCTCAACGTTGGTATGGGTAATGAGTTTGGGAGAGCCAGCGGTGCCCTAGGCGGAGGTTCGAGGAATATTTGATGCGATACACTGCTGTGTTTGTATTTGTGTCCGCGACGTTGCCCGATATTCTTGATAACGTAGATCCTAATCAGCACAATGACATTCCCATTCGCAAGATGAAAGACCCACGGATTTCACCACGGGGCTTTTTGCCATCACCGTGGGCTTGAAGTTGAATGGTCCCGATGAGCTATTATCGCTGGGTCCATTTTGAGTAGGAGAGGACGTATCTAAGGAGCTTGGACTGAAGGTCACTTTGGTAGGACTGAGGAGATCTCGACTTTCCGATTCAGACAGGGCGTTGGGAACAGCGAGCGTATCCGTTGGAGTTAATAGTGAGTCGGGATCATGGGAAACCGCAGAGGAAAGTATTTGAGAGCCGATCACAGCGTTGCTCGAAGGATCATCTGCTGGTGGAGTCGGAGTGCGCGGTGGACGAGGGATTGGGAGGTTGGAAGCCATAACCCCAGCCAAAAGAAGAGGAATTAGGCCTGCATTCGCTGGAATCAAGTAATTCTGACTCGTCTCCTTCTGAAATCGAACCTTCTCAAGGTCAGCCTTCTTTGGGAGTGAGCCTGTGGACTGGAGAAGAATCGCCGCGGAGGAGATCTGGTTCAGGAGCTGGCGGAGCGGGGTGGCCTCAGGCGTCTCCACTGGGTCGTGTACATCATCTCCGCGCCTGCGACGTCTTCCATCTTCGCCTCCACCTACATAATCGTTACTTTCTCGCCAGCACTCGTTGTTCTTCTTTACCTTTCGTTTCTCGTATTTTGCACGGCTTGGCAATGCGATGTATATAAGCCTGACTGGAGGAGACGCGACTCCACCCGCGTCCTTTGGCATTCATGGATAGACGCGGTTCCTTCTTCTTCCTTCTTATCGCATTCTATCTTCTCCTCAGCTCGCAGACTCGCCCGCCGCTGATTGATCAGGATCGCGAACACCAGCGCGAAATCGCGAGAGAGCAACATGCTCTTCGTCTTTTGAATGAGTCGAAATATGGGGATTTTGACCCTCTAGCTGACAAATGGCTTCCATTCCCTGGTCTAAGAAAGAATGATACCTATGCATGGGACTTACTTCCAGACGTCCAGAATAGAGCTCGTCGACAGCTGCGCTCCACTCTCTCGAATGCTGGCCTTCAACCCCCCAAATCTTTGGAGGATCCTGGGGCGGCGTCATCGTTGAATCTCACCCAGCTGTCTCTCCCTGTCTACCGCAATGCAACAGGCAAGCTGAGAGGAGATTGGGTTCGGCAAAGGCTCGATAGGCCTGTTCCACCGCTCAATATTACGGCGATTGCCCAGGAACATGATTACATTACCCATGACTTCAGTTTGAACGTCACTGGCGACACTGGAACTTTCTATCTTGGCTTACGTGAGGGGGATGGTGAAGAGCTTTTGATCGGCGATGGACACGTTCGAGAGATCAGAGCAGAACTCGCTATCGAGAGCAACAATTTATTGGGGAATACACATTATCTGTCCTTGTATGGATTGCACTTTCCAGAAACAGGCGCCATTATTCTCAGTACGTCGAGCGAGAAATTCGGCGGATTGCTCTCGCTGCCGCACTTCATGCTTTCGCAGGATACTTTCGAACTTTCCCACAGACTGCTTCTCAAGTCGCTTTCCGATACAATATCGGAAAAGCAAAATCGACCTCCTACGCTTTTTCCATGGTCTTCTCTAGCTGGTGCCGAAATGGTGGATTTTCCCGCCCCAAAGTGTGAACACATTGTCTATCTTCAGCAACAACCCGTCGTCATCCAGGACTACTTGGCGGAGAGGTCAATCATCGAGCAGATTGAGGAAGAACTCAGATATCCCTTGGGAGCACCGATACCACCACCTCCTCTTATGGTCATGTCCGCCGTCGTGTTCTCCCCTGATTGCGGGTATATTCTTGAAACGAAAAGCGCCCCAGATTATCCTCCGTCTGAAGGGCTGTACTTGTCTGGACCGAAACAAGAAGAGTTTGGAAAGTATGCAGCGCGCCTTATTGTCGTGATTTGCGCAATGTTCGCTGCGCAAGTCGGACTTCTCCTCAGACAAGTTAAAGAAGCTTCAACTCCTTCTACGAGGAGTCGAGTCAGTTTTTATACGATTGCCATGATGGCCATCGGAGACGCTTTCATCATCACTTTCATGCTCTTAGAGCTCTACTCGGAAGCATCCTTCTTGATACTGACGGCTGCGTCATTTCTTGCCTTTCTGTCAGTTAGTTACATCGGAATGAAGTTCATGATAGAAATCTGGGCGGTCCAACTTCCTGAGAGGAGAGAACAGGACCGCCAGACTAATGCGCAAGCTGCTAATGCACGCGCAGCGACTCTGCCTTTACCCGCAACTGCTGCGAGACCGAGAGATACAGGAGCCACGCCGATCATTCTCACCCCTGATCAGGACCCTCCCGCTGATGAAGACAATACGCCACCCAATCGTGGCCCTACACCGACTCCTAGAGACACGCGCGCCGATGTTGGAGCTATGTATGCGCGGTTTTATTTCGTTCTGTTCGCACTGCTCCTCCTTTCGCTGTGGTCATTCCTTTGGCCCAACAGATTGGGAGCCTGGTACGCTCGAGCACTCGGATTTGTATACCTGTCATTCTGGGTGCCGCAGATCCACCGTAACGTTATGAGAAATTGTCGCAAAGCCCTGCGCTGGGATTTCGTTATCGGCCAAAGTATCCTCCGGCTATTTCCTTTTATATATTTTCTCACCATCCGCGGGAATGTGCTGTTTATCCGTCCTGATTCCACAACTGCCCTTGCATTGGCAGGTTGGGTTTGGTTACAGGTATGGGCGCTTGCGAGTCAGGACATTTTGGGCCCACGTTTCTTCGTTCCTCGAGGTTGGGCACCGCCAGCGTACGACTATCATCCCATGTTGCGCGACACGTCCGGAACAGATGAAGACCTCGAATCTGGCGGGGTTCTGCCGATCGGTCTGTTACGAGCCGAGGAAAGGGATCTTTCAAGCAAACATAGTGATAGGAAGAAAGCGGTTTTTGATTGTGCGATTTGCATGCAGGAGATTGAGGTCCCAGTCCTCGCTGCGCCAGGTGCGGCTGGCGGGAGCAGCGTGGCGGACGGTGCTTCTAGCATCCTCAGCCGTCGCACATACATGGTTACTCCATGTCGACACATATTTCACAGCATCTGTCTTGAAAGCTGGATGAGACTGAGACTGCAGTGTCCGATTTGCCGTGAATCTATACCCCCTGTATGAACTTAGATTTACTAGCACATAATGATGTGCATTCAATAGATGATTCGGGTAACTCGTCATAAATCGGACAGAAACGTGTTCGATGTCTTCGTAAATACTTGAAGCTGGGATTGTAACTATAAGTAGTGGCTTAAGTGAAGAATTCCTGCTCTGCTTGTCCGCTAGAATACAAGACTGAGGGTAAGTATGTATGACGTAATCCAGTGCACATGTGTACAGCGTTGATAACGGCTTCAGTAAAAACAACCCTGGAATCTCATAGTAGAAACAGACCATTCCTGTTGAACTGTAGGCCAGAAAGATAACGGCTAATGCAAGTCTAAATATTTTCGTTGAAGAGATTTGCCCCGTTAAGCAACGTTGTACAGCATCGACAAAAGAGACAAGCAAAAACATATGAAACCTCCAAGTGCAAACTCTTCCATCATATACTCATTTCACTCTCACTGCACTGAGCGCTTACTCCACAGCGTGCTCCTTGTAGGCTTCGGCATCTAGCAGGCCCTCTAACTCTGCTGCGTCGTTGACTTCAATCTCGGCAATCCAGGCCTCGCCCTCGGGGCTCTCATTGATGAATTTGGCCTTGTCCTCCAGGACACTGTTACCCTTGATGACCTTTCCAGAGACGGGTGAGAGAACATCCGAGGCGGACTTGACCGATTCGACTGCACCGACGGGTTCACCAGCATTGACCTCGATGCCAGCTTCGGGAAGCTCTACGAAGACGACGTCACCGAGCTGATGCGCCGCATATTCTGTGATGCCGATCTTGGCTGCAATGGTTGTCAGCGCATTATCCTCAATTACGGAAAACGTATGACAGCTAGCCAACGGCTATGACAACAATTGACTAACCAGTCTTTCCGTCCTCGGCCAACTCGATCCATTCATGCGACTCAGTGTACTTCTTCACTTGCCCTAGAAGAGGCAAACAAATACAATGTTAGCATCAATTTATGGCAAAGTATCATAGTCAACGACAATTCAGTGAGACACAATGGGGGTTTCTTACAGAATGCGCTCTGCGAGAAGCTCCTGTTACTTCCCCGCGGGAAACGCAGAGCGGGAGTGACGCGGCTAACGCAGGGAGAAAGAGGGAGCTTCTGGGAGAGAACCCGAGAAGCAAAGGGGCGGACAGATCTGGCGACGGCGGACATGGTGAAATTGAGAAGTTAATCTGGAGGGGTGTAAGTAGAAAAGAGGAATTGGACGTTGAAGAAGTGAAGAAAAAGGTAAGTTAGTCGTAAATTATTATATCCGCGGAGGAGCAGATGGGGAGCTTTCCGTGGTGCTGATAAGGACCAGGCACGGGAAGCTCGTCGCCAAGACCTGCTGATAAGCCGCAACGAACAAAGCTTCGTGTTGGCCCGAGTCGGACCTTTTTTGGCTGGCGAAAAATCTCAATTTATCCGCATTTTGATCGGGGAACTGCCACACACGCTGCCGATGCGATGTTGTACGAGTTGATTGCAATCGTAAGTATTGCAGACTATTCGATTAGATGTGATTGTCTTGGAACTAATCCTCCATAGGTCCGCCCGGGCAGCCTCAACGAGGTTCGAGAGTACGTTTCTCCTTCCAGCCTTACCTATCTATCTCTATATGCCACCGCTATACCCCATCGCATACCTCAAATACAGCCCTTCCTTTGCAGGGACGCTCATGGTTAACTCTCAATAGAATCGCCCGTAATGCCGGCATCCAAGTCATTCGCTCTGGCGGCGTAGTCCGCGGCTACACAAACTGGGGCACTTTCCGTCTACCAAAGCCCACCACCAAACATCAGGCCAGATATACCGAAGGCCATCATTTCATTATGCGCTTCGATGCCTCTGCGCCTGTGCAAAATGCTGTTCGAAGAACCCTCAGCCTCGACCCGCGAATGATCCGGTTTTCTGTTGTGAAGCTGGGCGACAAACTCGAGGAGATCAAGGATGTGGACGGCAAGGTCGAATGGAACAATGTCCGCAGCATCTCTGAGTCGATCTGATGATGTCGCGATGGATAGAAGAGGCTGGTACTGTATCTCGCATATTTGATCTACGGGATGGATTTCTTGCATTGTAATATCATTTGGGAATGGGAGCAACACTCTGTATTATCAGCATAACAGGCGCATAGATATCAACAGACTTTTTTTTCTAGTTGTCTGAACATCCATTCGGTCTTTCTTCTACTGTTAGAATAAGGAGTTACATTCTTAGGATTATGCGACTCTTCCGTCCCTAAACCGAACGATCCGCCCCAAGCCGCAAAGGTCAAACGGGAATGAAATAGCAAAAGCTTCCCGTTCCGTTTCAGCGCAGGTAGCATACCTCGCAGGATATCATCTTCTTTCTGGTGGGTGAGGTGTTATCACTGCGTACTGTAGACATGAGACAAACGGAGGGGGATCATCGTCTCGATTTCATGTGCACGTGATGTCATCGCGTGAGCAGATGACTGCAAAATGGGGATGACTTGTCTTGATTTTAAACTGAAGATGTTTGGACTAACCCGTCCCTAGATCATGATTGAGTCGAAATTGAAGTCCAGCTCGGCCAAGGAGCTCTACCAGTCGAAGCCCGACCAACTTCATGTCCGATTAGACACTCGTGTCCGCGCCGAGGAGCCGAGGTCTACCCGGTCAAACGTCGGTTCTAGAAGTATGGGTCGAGATTAGTTTCAGCTTCTGATCGACATCAACCTCGTGCCCTAATGGTTAAAGTGCCAAAATATATGTCTAAGAGCTCTTTATGCATGGAACCAACTTTGACCCTTGCTGCTGCAGACCTCTTGTTCAGGGTTCTTCCCCGAAAGATTGGACAGATGCCTCGATTTGGCATGCGGACCTATCACCGCTGATTCCCTCATTTCATGTATCAAACAGTCTTGGCCTCCTCTGATCAAGTGAGAAGTCATCCACCGGATATTCGCCGATTCTATTTTCACGATGGGTTCTGAGAGAGATGACGAGCCCAATGCATTTCTCGGGACCTCCCCATTGCCATTCGTCGAGTTAATGGCTCTCGAACGATTAGATGTCTCTATAGGGTCCAATGGTGCAACTGCCGACGACATTGAGAAGATTGAGAAGTTCCGCTCACTGGCAGCGCCATATCCTCCAGGCGAAGGCTCCAGGGCATTCGGTGGACACGTTTATGCTCAGTCGGCATATGCTGCGTCCAAGACCGTGGATAGAGGCTTCGTGGTACATGTAAGTCTTCAGAGAAAGCCCAACCTCCTACTGTCTCTCCTTTTCCCTTTGCCTCTGTGATTGGTCGTAATGTGATCCCTGGCAAACATCTTGATAGCCATCAAATCACTGATCCATTATCCTGCCAGGATATGACTGGCACGTTCATTCTGCCAGGTCGCATTGATATTCCTTATGTGTACACAGTCCGCCACCTTCGAGATGGGGATACGTATTGCACTCGTGCCGTCGACGCTAGGCAAGATGGAAGGATATGCTTTTCATGTATATGTTGCTTCAAACGCGATGAAAAGCAGCGAGACTTCAGCCATCAGCCTTTACCGGCTCAAAAGCGGTTCCAGTCGGTCCTCAAGGGAAAGAAACCTGAGGAGCACCCAGTCAGCCCCAGCGTAGATTCCGAATGGTGGATAAAGCAAGTTCGAGAAGGGAGCATCACTGAGAGAGAGTTTCCCGGCCTCGACGTGAGAAAGGTGGAAATGGACGCATACAACCAGACGGACGAAATCAAACAGGATCCTGTCAAATACCGCCAATTGGCATATTACCGCCTCAAGGGCTCCCCGGAGTCGCGAAAGATCTCCGATAGAGCTGAAATCAAAGCAAAGGAGCAATCTGGAGAATACGATAACCTCTACGCTTGCGCCCACATGTACTCCAGCGACAAGAATTCTCTTCTGCTCATCCCACGGGCATTGGACATTGAGAGATGGACCGCAATGGCAAGCCTTACATTGACGGTGATATTTCACCAGCACGGTGAGGCTTTGAGAATGGTTGATTGGGATGCAGCAACGACCGAGGACGGTGAAAGTTTGCCGATGAAATGGTTTATACAGGAGGGCTGGACGCCTCGGTCTGGAGAAAACAGAGCAGTGCATGAGAGTTGGCTATGGAGTCCAGATGGCACGCTACTGGCAACATCAATCCAGGACAGCATGCTACGGCTCAAGAAACTCGATCGTGGGGGCAAGTTATAGCGGATGGCTCGATGTATTAACTGGTTTTGGTCTTGATGCATGTATATTCGTTAGAGAAAGTAAACTTCCACCCAATAGATAGATGTCGCGCTTAGTGCCTTTCGCATTACAATGAGACATTATAATTGAGCCAGCCGACCAAGCATTTCATAAAAACAGTTCTTTCTTCAACTTCAACAGCATATAGTTATGTTTGAACGTCACGTGGCATGACGCAAACTGCTCGCTTATCACTAGTAGGTTGAACTTCTCCGGCTTCAGTCCTTGTGGTGGATTTGTACTTACGATGAGAGGTCTAATGCGACCGTGTCCAATATGAAGAAGACACTTCTACTCGTCTTTATCCATGGTTTCAAGGTTCGTCAGAGACCTAAGCCCAATGATGCTTATCATATCCCCAAGGAGTTAGGCATCAGTTATTCAGTTTGCGATTGTAATGCACATGGGAGAATTAAACCACAAACCGGCGATCTATGACTGACCAATACATCTCACAGGGAGGCGATGATACTTTTGGAGGGTTTCCTGAACATCTACGTGTGCTTGCCAGCCACGCGCTACCTGCTGTCAGAGTTGTCTCCGCAGTCTACCCGAAGTACGAAACCCGCGGGGACCTGAAAGAATGCGTCGGCAGGTTTCGAGAATGGTATATAATTCATCCATTGAGATGACCTATCAATTGTGTCACCGTGCTGATGGATTCAATATAGGCTGCAGAACAAAGTCATCGATCTTGAAGTCGAAAATAAGACGCCCTCTCCGACCGTTGATCCCTCTGTTCATGTCTTCTTAATCGGACACTCTATGGGAGGAATAGTGGGGGCAGAGACGATTCTTTTGCTAGCATCCGAACAGCCAATTCCGTCAGCGTCTTCCGTCGCTACGTCGGGTACCTCCGATGGCCCGCGGCTCGTTGAACCTGGTTCGTTCATGTTCCCGCATATACAAGGGCTACTCGCCTTTGACACACCGTTTCTGGGGATAGCACCCGGTGTTGTGTCCTATGGAGCTGAAGGGCACTATAAAACCGTCGCAACAGCATACAGTGCCTTGTCAGAGGTAGTCGGTCGTTTCGGGTACGGAGGCAACAATAATTCCTCGAGTTCCAATGCGACACCTTCAGCATCGAAAGGATCCAGCAAGCCTCTGCCACCTGCATCGTCTAGCAGCAACACTTCCGCGTCTGCAGATGCGGCTGCGACGCCTTCATGGCAGCGCTGGGGCCGATATGCTATGTTTGCTGGAGCTGCCGGTGCCGTGGCAGCTGGCGGAGCAGCTGCCATGTACTCTCAGCGCCAACGCCTTACAGCCGGATGGAGCTGGGTGTCTTCGCACCTTGAATTCGTCGGATGTTTAGCACGCGCTACGGAGTTGCGACAGCGTCTGACGCTTTTGGCCAAGGTCCAACAGGAACGTGGAATCGGCTTTACCAACTTCTACACGTGCCTGGGCAAGGGTGCCCCTTCGCTAGTAGAAAATACCAGCGCTGGAAAGACATCGTTCAGCCAGAAAATCATACGGTCGGAAAACCGCACATTCTGCTTCCTTCCTCCCGAGATTGACAGAGAAGAAGACGCCGAAAACCCTGCGGAGGTTGGCCTCCGATGGACCAGAACTGTCAACGACAAGGCAACAGATGAAGTAAAAGCGCATATCAGCATGTTTATGCCAAAGGATAATCCTGCCTTTTATGTTCTCGCTCATGACGCTTGCGATGTGCTGGTGAAATCTGTTGATAAGGGCTGGTATTCTACCGCCACAGCGCCCGCGGAGGAAATGGTTGATGAAGAAGTACACAAACATGACAGCAGCGCCCAAGCAGCTGAAGATAGTGGCTTCATGGACGCCGATGCTGACGACGTGGTCGTCGTGGGATGAATCAAAGCCGGCAATACAGATTGATCTGCATTCCGACAAAAAGTTGTTGGGCTTACTGCTGACATTCTACGTTGGCATTTTAGCGGTCGAACGATATCTCAAGAGTTGGGCATCTCATGTGATCAGAATCACAGAGTGCTTGCCAGAATCGTCGCGGGTTTGCTTCGACTAAAATATGATACTAGAACAAAAATTTGGACTGAAGGGCAGGGGATGCCCTCTAGCCTCCTATCATTCCTCTATCACACAGTCGAGCAGTACTCATGACATCGCTCTATCCCTGGACTGGAGATTGTCGATATGGGAAGCGTGCTTTCACTCCGGAAAGCATTGGCTTACTCGACTGGTGGCCAAGTCGACGGTAAAACTCAATTTCGAAATTGAGAGAAAGCCGTGGCCCACGGCGACTTTCAAGGTTGGCAGCGAACAGCACCCAGAACGATTCGACTTCGCCAACCCTTTACTAATCCGCCTGGACACCCTATGCTTGCTACCTGGGAAATGGAGCAAAATATCCGTTCCGAGATAATCGAGTTGCCTGGGTGCGAACCAGGATATCGGGCACTGCGGCATCCAGAAAGTACTATATGGACATCTTATTCAGTTGTATGTTAACAGAGTACAGGCGTGCTGGGAGTTGCCTCAGGGACGGCATTGCATCCAAGCTGGAGCACATATGGATCCTTCTCTATCTAACAGATGGGAACTAGGTGAACCCAAAGAAGATGATTTTGTCCCAAAGGAAGAGTGATGCTTTGATTGCACAGCTTATCAGAGAGACATGAAAAGATCATGACATTTGTGATGGAGTTGCCAACATTATTCGACTTTTGCAGTAAAAGAAGCCTCATAACTCCCGCCAAAGAACTAGATAAGGACAACATTAAGCACAGAGGTATGTGTGCAAATAAGGTGCGACTGTCAAATCCAATCTTCGCCAATATTTCCAAAAGCTT
Source organism: Evansstolkia leycettana (assembly GCA_000787455.1). Taxonomy (NCBI): domain Eukaryota; kingdom Fungi; phylum Ascomycota; class Eurotiomycetes; order Eurotiales; family Aspergillaceae; genus Evansstolkia; species Evansstolkia leycettana. Next base: position 26,102 of record JSYV01000486.1, on the reverse strand, counting down.
GGGCTCCGTCACGAGATTTCCAAAAACGGACTTAAGATCAAAGATCGTCATGAAACACAGGACAAGGCCAGATATGCAAGGGAAAATGCACAGAGTACTAGGTGACCATATACAGAAGAACATTTGATTAGTACGGAGACAGAAATCAGTAACCATGACCGCCGTAGGTGGAAACTCGGTGATGGTACATGCTGCCAGCATATTCTGAGTTGGTATCCTGATAGACGGTGGCTCGACGGTCCTCTTCTGGTAGGAGTTCCTTGACCTCCCAGGTGTTGGGCTTGATTCCTACAGAGAACTCGAGGTCTTCCTTTGTGATTGAATCCCAGAACTAGGCGAATGGTTAGTCAATGTGTCGATATTTGCCGGCAATTTGCAGGATGAGGGGAAATAGGCACCTTGTAGACCATCATTACAGCCAGAAGATTGCCGATAGTCGCGAAGAAAAGGCCATCCAGATAGTGCTGGACGTTGTCACAGATTGTATCGCTGAAAGCATACAGAAGCGCCTGTCCGATGATGAAAACAATCACGCCAAAGGCGATGTGGCCCAAGGGCCAGCGGTCTTCAAGGGTATTGGCCACCAGCAGAAGCTGCATCGCCAAGTAGATGGCGATGCAGATAGCATTCAGGATGTAGAGCACCACGAACAAGCCAACGGTCTTCGTAGGGCTAAGGCCACCCCATGACTTGAACGTCAGGAGAGAGATGACGAAGGTGACGGCGAACATGGCGATGGAGCTCAGTCGGAGCAGCCAGACGGAAAGCGCCGTTCCGTCTTCATAGAGCTGAAAACCCACAAATCCGTTGATGAGAAGACATGTACAGAGCGCCGATGCCAACCCGTTCTGAGCTGCGGTGAAATAGGGGAAAGGGCCGCTTCCAGGGGGGACGACGCCGGCGTCCAGAACGAGCGAACACATAGTCAAAGCCATATAGATGTAGAAAAATGTGGTGATCTCCTTACGACCTAAAATGATAGCTTGTTAGTTCAAACAACTACCCGGCATGTTGGGTTGGCTCTGATATGGGAAGCCTATGTAAAACCGTACCGACAGCGGTGAACTTCGACCGGACGTGAATGATCATGATCGCCGTCATGATCAGAGCCACGATATGCGCGAAGGACGTCGCGCCTTCGAAAATGATTGTGTTCGCAAGTTCGATGTTCCGCGCATAGCAATTCGGGATGATACCAGTTGACCCTGAAATCGACGAAGCTGGTCCCACTAGAGAGCATAACGGAAGCGCTGCCTTGCGGCATATGGAGTCAAAATCGCCGAATCCCATGGTGGCGAGCTCGACGAATGCGAAATAATGTATAACGAAAGGCGGGCCACTATCTCAAGATCCGGTGGAAATGGGACGAACAATCGGTCTTCTTCGCACCACCAAGACTATAGCCAAACGACAGATTCCACGACGGAAAGTCACTAACTACCCGAACGAGCGATACGGTAGAGGATAGCGAGAGGTTCAATAACGAACGTAGGGACAATATCACTGAAACATTGCAGGATTAAAGTCCTAGCCACAGCGAGTCACTGACTGCTGTCGAGGGGCTCACCCTGACAACAACTCCCAGTATTAATTGGGAACATCGCTGTGGTGCAGTCCCACGTGATAAGCGTTGCTCTAAACTTAGCCCACACCATCCCAAATATAGTAATTGCACTTACCGGTTCTGGAGGTACTAACTGCATTGAGTGGTCTTGTTTTCATTTACCATTCTCGTCCTAGCGCAATTTCCCCAGAACTCCCCACGTGATTCTGCCGTTCCGGAATTACATTAGCCCGCAAGATCCAGGGGCTCACTCCGCCGGGTGGTCCTCCTTTCCGTCTTCCATGACGTTCCGCCAGCGAAATATTCGTTCCATTCCTTCACTGGAACTTTAACGACCTCTAGGTGCCTCGTATTGTCGGACCGAACTTTTGGGTCATTTCAATTCCGGATCCACGCTTCCCCTCGATAATATGGATGTTGTCATTATCGACCAACGTCATGAGAGGCCTCCCGGAAGGGCGAACATCAGCTTGCCGAACTTTAATCATCCCCAGACGGCAGAACTACTGTGGGCACCGTCCCCACCACTCGCCTAGGATTGAGAGAAAGGAGAACTAATCGTCGCTTTCTTGTTACAGCTCAGCATACTCCGTACAAGATTACAAGTCCTATCTAAAGTCACCAGGGTCCAGGCTGTTTTCGCTAATCAGGAAGCTAGCTCCAATCCGAGAAAAATCCCGATTTGCTCCCTGACATGGCACCACTAAAAGAAGTCGAATGGACGCGTCGCACGAAAATTCATTCGCGTACTAAATCACAAGGTTTTCTATCGTTTGCTTGGCATTCGGTTGCCTAAGGGCTCAGATGGCATCATGATCCTTGGGACCAAAATCCATGGCAAACGCTTTCTGCTTCCTCGAGGCTCGTGCAACATTCTCTGCCCCTGTTTGACTTTCAGTGGAGAACCAATTGCCCTTCATCATGCTCTCGTGGCCTCTAAGAGTCAGAAATTCGCTCATCGTGGGCTATGTTTTCCTGATGCTTGGAAAGCTTGTACGATTCTTCGGCCGACGCAGTTCAGCGCTGAGGGTTCCCTGGCTTTCTCATGGCCGCTAACGAATCATGAATCTAACGACCCTAAATCTTGAATCAGTCAAGAGTGACTCAAGCACAAAACAAAGTATTGTCTACCGTTGGCCCGTTAAGGACCTCGTTGCAAAAACACTACCGTGCTCTACGCCTTGGACGGCCAGAATTATAACCCGGCATAACTGTGATCTGACGGCAGTTTTCCCATACTGGACAAAAATATCTCTATCGTTGAGGAAGGAAACGAAGAGCAAGAAAAAAGGAAGAGAGAACGCAATAGAGTACATAAACATCTGTGTGAGGCACTAACGATGAGGCTTGTGCCCATTCCGAAATCTCCCCTTGTCAATGCAGCCGCATTGTTGGTCCCTCGCTTAGCGTTCTAATTGATCCGAAGCTTCGCAGGTGTATCCTGTGTCTTCTGAGCAATCTGAGCGATTGGTCTCCGGATTGGGTTTCGAAGAATTATCTCCAACCGGGAGCAAAGCCTTCGACGTTGATGCAAGGCTAGCAGCCAGCATTTGAATGAATTCTTCTTTCTTGCGCCTTTTCTACACGGCTTCCGAGTTTATGACTTCGCAATCGCTCATGCATGAAGATCCCAGCTAGCGCCACGTGCAGGTGAGGAAGCATCAACGACTGCGAGGGAAGCGTCGATCTCCCATTTATCCGTTTCGATACATAACAAGTTGAATCGCAGTTTGCGACATATTCAGGCCTGTGGCTTTTTGGAACTAATCGGTTGCGAGATTTAGGGTGTTGCGATTCTCGACGGTGCTCCCGGTGCGGCCAGGTGATGCAAGACCCGCTTCGATGCTAGGGTTTCGAACGAAAGATGCCCCAGTAGATCCTGCTTCACCAGCGAGTAGAAACGCAGGTGTCGGTGGTTTATTATCCTGTCCAACACCTCATGGAGCCACTTTGTGGTGATGGCATCAGTTTCACAGTAGATCTGTACAAGGGGTTTATGTCCGATTTACAGAGCCAGGATACCCCTTCCGCACCTCCCCGCCATAAACAGCATATTGTTCGTTACAGGAAGCCTCAAACTCTCCGCGTCCGCCCGATCGTAAGTATATCTTGTGAAAGATCCTTCATCCACACTGTCCAGTCAGACCTGTCGTTTGTTCAACCGACATCTCGACACTCCGGATTCTGTCGCAGGACTCCTCCTGCTCCACCCGTCTTCCTCTTACACTCCAAGCACTCTGGAAGTGCGTCAAACGGACCCGACAGCGCGTGTTCAGCTTATACGTCTCCGATGCAGTCAAGATGTGCAATTTCTTCAAAAATTACTACATCTACAGCTCCTGCCGCGATCCATCCTCCCATTTTTTCCGCACGTCCTTGGACGGGACTAAGGACGACCGATGTTCGGAGAGCCCTCATGACCGATTCATTGTGGTTGTTGGAAAATGTCGCTTATGCTCTCGTTAATACGCGTGTCTTCCAAGGTTGTCTGTGGCGGCAGGTGTCCTGATCGACCAGAGCTAATATTCGGCCTGAACCGACAACATCGCGATTCGTGCGATCATCCAAACGATCCAATCATGTCCAAACACCCATGACGACAATTCATTTACTCGAATCCGACCATTCTGCATGTCGCCATTGATCAGCACATCATCACCTGAGCGATCACTTCTGAATCTTTTAGCGTCTATTGTTGTATTCTATCATCTGTCACCGCTAGGGCTGCGATCATCGGGAGTAGGATTGGGAACGGCGTTCGGGGCATTTCTAGGTTGTCGGAGCCTTCCTCTGCTAGACTGGGACTGCTACTTGGATCATGTTCTAATTTGTTCTGTATTGGTAGTTGCAGCAGGGATAAGGGAGCTCTTACCACCACAACCGTTTATATCCAGCGACCGGGGGATACGACTCCGTACGGAGTAGAAAAAGAAGAAGGGACTAATTATTACGAAGGAGAAGATAAAAGACTGGCCATCACATGTTTATCTGTTGCACCACATTATTGTTGAACTGCAAAGAATCTGTCCACGCCGCTTGAACCTTATGGGCAGCACGGTTGACGCAAAGGCGTGCAACCATATGCTGCTTGACAGGGCATTCCCGCCTTGTTGTCCCTTTGCATCTGTGTTTTCCTTGCCATTGAACTCGGTTGCAGACTGCATCCAGGCCTTGTCCATGATGCAATGCTTCTGATATGGCGATAAAGAACAGGGGGCTCCTGTCCTTGTGTCATGAACCTGTGGATACCGCGGAAGAGACTGCAAAAAGGTACCTTAATTCACACTACCTTTGACGAAGTTCGGATACGTTGATTTACAAAGCCGACCTTGGTTGGTTCACCGTGGAGAAAAATTCGAATCTCTGGCAAAGAAACCTAAAAGTTCAGAGCAACGAATCACGAATGTTGATATTCAGACAGTCACGGCGATTTCTCCCGGGTTGTAATTGCACCATTTCCCTCGCGCCGGCTGAACATGGGATGAGGGTGCTCGACTGCTACCACAGTAGTCCATTGCTTGACTTGCATTGTCACTGTGCCTTTGCAGGAATTGCGAAAGAGGGGGGTGGTTTGGTTTGGATCATACAGCGATCAGGCCCCCCTTCATTCTCTCTCCCCCTGTTGTTCCATTTACCACTCTGCACACTACGATTGGACTCGCAGCCAGAAAGTCAGAAACTCAAGCAGACTTACTGGTGGGTAATAATGCAAAGCCTATCGCCAATTTTTCATTGTCCGAGCCGAATATACCAAGCAATCTCTTGAGGACTTGTCTCCACCAGGGTTGCAGTCTTGAAAACTCAATCGGTGACACCAAGGTTGTCATTAGCAGTGGCACACAGTATCCATCCTGTACAGCACTGCCTGCTCCTTGAGGCGCAATATCCATCACAATCGGTACCCAGACATTCCGGCTATATATGGAGATGCAATTTTCCATCTTGTTTGCTTCCATGCACTCGCAATGATGGATAATATCCCCCATGGAAATTAAGGGGCAACTTACCGCATATATCAAACAGTCTACTTGGCGCATCAGTAACGGCATGGTGTGAAAAAAAAATATGAGTTACAGTACTCTCTGACCATCCAAAACAGAACGAGTACATAGCTTGTAAGCATAGTAAGTGCCGTCCTTGGCTTGTTTCGTCCCTGTCGAAAATCGGGCCGGTGGCCGTGTCGTGTCTCGAGTTTTGCTAGTTTTTTCCCTCATACTTTATCCGTGAGTGGGTATGCGCTGGCACTATAGGTTAGAAGTGTGTTTTGCTTGCAATTCTTCTTCTTATTAATATGTTGTTGACTCAGAGAGGGAGAACAGTGAAAAAAGGTTTCGATCCTGGTCAAAACGGCAGCACTGGCCCAGGCTCCAAGCCAGGATGGTTTCATATCACGTTCTGGGTTCTAGCCCCCAGTTTCGGTGGGCGTAGAGCAGTGAAGGTACAGTATGTAGAACTCGATCCTCGTTATCAATTCTCCCATCGGCACAATCCTGTTGGCAAACCCTACCAGCACCAGGATGAGCTAGTAACAGCATAGGATGACTAACGTACTGACTACTAACTTAGCGAAATCCGGAGAAGAGAAAGACCCTACAGCGTTTCTCTGTTCCTCTCAGGGAAATATTAGCATCGATTCGCGAGAATTGGATCGACTAGCCAAAGAAAGATCGATGCTGATGGTGACGCTGATCGACAAGGCGCAGAACTCTAGCAGTACCTGCTGCACTTAAACTTCAGTAATAGTGTCCGCCAGCATGCTGAAAGAGCTAACTGCCCTGCAATCATCTTCACGCTGTTGCATCGAGCCTAGAACCCTGTCATGACAGCTAAATCTGATTCATGATTTTAGGTGCTTTGCTCCTGCTGGCTGCTTGTCTTTCTCCATTGCATGCTGGCTGTGGCTTGCTCACTCTATCTCAGCGGGTAATCAGCCACTTTGTCTGGTAGATATCGAATTTCCTTTTCCCCTTCCGGGTGGCGTATCCATCTGCAGGAAGCCATCCCCGGCAGCTTTAGCAGCATGTACGTACGAAGTACTGTTGCAGTTGGCAGTCAAGTTCGTGGTGGGTTGTTGCTGCGCACAGACGAGATCACAGTCCTGTACTGTCCTCCTGTACTCCGTACCTCTCTGGGTCCGCGTCAGCTTTCCCCAGTGATATCCAGTTAGGGAAAGAGACGGTTTGAGAGGCTGGAGAACAGCGTCAAGGTTTTCAGCAGCAGAATACCCCCGTAATAATATGCCAGCCATTAGACTGTGACAGCAAAAGGTCAGTGCGGTAGTCGAATCTCTCGGAAAGATGCCCGAACTGGATCGATGGACAAGCCACAACCGTTGAGTCCCACGGGGCAGATATAGATTAGTTACTCCGTAGTTGTCAAGGATTTAATATCTTTGACTTTGGCCGTATACTATCTCGATGGAACTATCCTGCAGTTATATCGCAAGTTCGTTTCAGATGATCGGCGTACTCCGAACAGCAAAATTGGAACGGGTACTCCATATCATGTACTGTGCTAATTATACAGGCAATCCCGGTAAATCTCATGAAAACGTCGTCAGTGCAGGCTGATAGATGTCTGTCCATTCAATTGCCGATAAACTGTACCGATCTGAATGAAGAACAATATAGTAGTCCTTCAGCACTGGGATATGCGGCCCCGTTTTCCAGCTGCTCATTTGACTGCGCCACGAAATCCCTGGAGAACTATCTTCTATGTCAGAGAGGGGAACCATGGCATGTCAGGCCATCAAGGTATTTGGCTTCGGCATTTGTCTCTGTACCTAGTGCCTCTTGTGCTCAACGTTTTCCATGTAGAATCGCAGTCAATGACAACTGCATTAGGTCCGTGGCTAGGCCCTTGGCAGGTAATCTCCGAATGTGACGTGCAGGGTATATGAATTCCCGTACTGTCCCCATGCACAATTATCACACGACAGGCTCTTTTGCAATGATCTAAAACCGAGTCTCAACAGGTACTGATCAAGGATGCAATGCTGGGTATTTGGTCTAGAACAGAGGGGTGTATCATCTACATGACTGTTTACATTGCAAGCGAGTACTTGGACGACGGAACTAGCTCAGGATTTCACCTCAGGAGAACGACCCTTCTCTCGTTTGCTCGATCATAATGAGAAGAACCTCAGAAGGAACCTTCTCTTTTTCACATCCTTTCTCGAAGATAGTTTCATCGAGTTTTCTGATTCAGCTTGGCCTCTATACAATGTACTTTCGCTCGCTACTAGCCAGCATGATCTGAAACAGCTGATCGAACTCATGAATCCGATATATCACTATTTTCCAAAGCACAACATGGCCAGATTCTACGGTATGATATTACTGAGGCCTCCTTTTACATGCATGTGGGGACAGTATCAGAGTCTGTTGGGACATTTATAGGGAATATTATCAAACAGGATGGGGAAGTTCTGTACAATGCAAGAACGCCATCTTCCTCTGAATCAATATAATCGAGAGGACTTTTACTTTGCTTCCCAATCTTCAAAGCTGACATTGCCTTGAACTGCAAGTCTGCACTTTTGGACCTGGCCTATCGACTCAAGCTTAACAATCTGCAACTCGTCGAGTACGTATTCGCTGACAACCCACAACAGCACGCGCCGAAAGCTCATATATGCGAAGAGCATATTGAATGAGAGTTGTCGATTCTGACTTTAGCATATTGTCCATCGATCCATTGGCTCGGTAGAATACCGCAACCAGCACATTCAAGCTTCGTCCTTGGGATTGCGGACCATACAGTACAACTGCAATCATCGAAACCCAAATTAACATTAGACTTCTGTGCCAATACGATGGCCACGCTAGAGATAGGAGCCCAATACGTACCATACAGACATCGTCCCCATCCCTGCATTCCATCTTCTTCACCATCTTAAACCCCATCCGATCATATATCTGCACGTTAGGCGTCTCCTTAGAACTCTCCAGATAGCACTTCACCCCTTCCTTATCCGCCCGATGGGTAACCACCTCGAACAGTTTCCTTCCAATCCCCTTGCCCTGAGCCTCGGAGCTCACCGCCACGATATTGCAGAAGTAATAACCCCTCGGGTCATCCCAGATCTGTTCCTGCGCTTCCTGCTGACGCGCCTTCCAGATCCAATACCGGCGCGTGTTGAGCCCTCCTCGACCGAAGTGGCGCACGTTGTTGGCGAACTGGCGAAATGATAGAACCCAACTCTGGTACCATGAGTACCAGCTTTCGGGTTCTGAAGGGGGATGCGGCGCAAGCCAACACGAGACGCCTAGCACAGGTGAAGAAGAGGCGGTCGATGATGATGATGGTGATGATGATGAAGTGCTATCGCTAGGTTCGGTGCCATCTGCGGAAGTCTCCTTCGCGACATAAAAGAGTGCGTTGTTGATTCCCCAAAGACAACGAGCGGCGAGAGAACCATAATTCCTTTGCTTATTGAACTGTGATCCATGACCAAGTCTCAAAATCGTTGATAGCGCAGGTCGATAGTCCACTCGACCGCGTCACGATTGGAGGATAGATGTCAGCGTGGTTCTGATATCAGAAGCAGTGGGTGACCCAGAATCTTCAAAATCTGCATCGAAGATACAATTGATAAAAGGCAGTGCAACTGAAGTCCCCCAGGGGGGAAAATTGCAAGGAACAGTTACCAGGGTCTCTCTATATCGCCTGGTTTTGATTGACCGATGACTCCTACACTACATACCTTGGAAGGATCAAACACCCATTTGAAATATGGATCATCCGCAAATGCCTGCTGGATCACCTCAATCGCACCGGGGATATCCGCTTCGGTCAGAGGTACCACCTCGATAGCCATGTTGAGAGCTCACACACAGGATGAAGAGGACTAATCACGAGGAAGTGTCCAGGTTCACGGAATTACTCATGTACCCGCGCTTGGAACAGATTGTGAGACCACAATTCGAATACAGCACTGCTTCGTTTGTATCTACTGTTCACAAGCCTTGCGCAGATGAATGGTTGCAGGTATGTTATCGCTTTATCAGGATGCGGTTATCAGAATAAGTTAGATCGAACACAGACTCCGACAGAGGCGAAGCAGGGAAAGCTGGTTGTGAAAAGTGATGAGAATGAAGTTGAACATTACCCAAGGTTTCGAGGCATGCGAGGAGCTGTTGTATAAGAAAGGAACTGGTCACATCTGTTATCTCCTAGGTTATCGGAAGAGCGGGGAGAGCCAAGAGTCCCGCCTCTAAGCCCTGCTAGGCAGTTCTATGCGCTCTAGATCAGCACAGACTGATAGCGAGATTCGGGACTGTAGGAGTGACAGCTTGGATTGCAACGGAATCCATCTTCTTCTGAAGTTCCATACAGTATTTCCATCGGGCTGTTATCTACACCCTCTGTGTTCTCTCAATGACAGTATCGTTAATTCACCAATAGTAGATTCATGCCATTAAACCCATGTATATTTGCTTCACATGTATATCTCGTGTCCTGTACATGTCATATATACAGTCAACATGAGGCGTCAGCTCACAGTCCACCTACCCAGATCTGCAGAAGGATTCCATCAGGCGCCGTGCAATCAAGCTGGCAATCTCAAAGAAATGCCAGAACTCTTGATGAGTGCTTACTAAGCAATCCCCAAAAACAATCAAAGCCCATGCCCGAGTCTATACCATAGATCCCTTTTTTGACCCAATCAAGAAACCTCATGTCGTGACTTCGTTAAATCCAAATCGTATCTTGCCGTAAACCCGTGTCTCGTTCGTGATAGTTCGCTTTCGTGACTCCTCGCTGGTGCCGTCTCATTGAACAGGGAAGCCATCGAGGCGCACCCATTCTCGAGGCACATCCATGCTGCGGTTCACGCGACCTCCAGGAGTGAGAGGCACATCGACTCGTCCCCGACCCCGGGCGTCATCTTCATGCTCTTCGTAGAAGGACAGCCGTTGGAAATAGTCCTCGAGCACCGTCTCCCGGTCGTTATCACCCACGATCGAAGTATATTCGGGAGGCGGAGTCACCAGGGGTGGCGGCGGTTCGACTTCGTCGAATGCCGGGGGAGCAAATGACGGCGCTCGGAGAAGATGCATCGGCCGAATACGCTCGTTGTGTTCATCCGCGAGATGTGCCTGCGGTGGACGCGCGAGGCCTCCGGAGCTGTTCGTAAAACTGCGGGTAACGCTCCCTCCGTTTGGCCCGCTCGCGTTGGAACCCGGCGAGTTTTCATCGCGATCCCGAGCCACCAGGTGAGTGGAGGAGCCATGTCTCCTCAGCGAAGCAGCCCCAGGACAACCGCATTCATACTCTTGCGCTGGAGGCAGCGGTGCTGAATTGGGCGATGTGTACGCGGGCAGGAAGATATTAGCTTGTGTCGCCTGGCAGGAGAGAATGTGAAACGGAGAGTCGATTGAAATTTCGAAATGCCTCCGCTTGGTTGGATCCCTTTCGTCCACTTTTGAGAGGCGTAGCACGATCTGGGAAACAGGAGAGTCAGCAAAGAACACACCGAACATCATCCACCATAATCTAGCCATCATACCTTGATCCAGTGGTTGATTTGAATGTTCTCGTAGGTGGTGTCGAAATGAAGCCGTTGAGATTCGTCCCTGTGCTTCATTTCATGACAGCTAGGCAGTTGGACGCTAAATTCCATCTCGGTAGGCCCGAGAGCGGAATCACTAGACAAGTTTCCGAGCAAGTTCGTGCAGGTTCGATCCACTATTTCCTCCCCACGGGCAGCAGCCTCTCGGCGATCCCAGTCGATGCCGCCGCCTGTGGTGACTCGCATAGAACTGCCAGGATAAGTGCTCACACTGGCGGAATCTGCTCGCTTCTCGAACAAGAGTACCTTCTTTGCAGGCTGTTGAAGGCGGTGAACGCGCTTGTCAGCGGTCCAATGTTGAATGTTCTCCGTCACATATACTTTGATCCGGTGGCATTCTACCTTCGCCAAGGGGGTCAATTTAAAAGCGATGGGAACTTGTGAGCCCAAGGGGAACGATTTGCCAGATATGACGATGTCGTAATGAAGCTGATCTTCCCAATTCCGAGAAATTGCGATTGGCTCTACCTGTTCCAACGAACCCTCCGCGGGTGTCCGAATGACCGGGACTTCCAACGTGCCAAGCAGATTCGGTCGAAATGCGCCAGCCCGTTCAACTATAGCCTCCAGATCGTACCTCACGTAGCCCAAGTCTGTCTTGATGGTCTCCGGGAGTGATCCGTCGACGGGGAACTCGAAACTGTACAGGTAATCGCCTGCTGGGAACATTCTGTAATTGCGCTGCGGATGGGCTGCCGTGCCCGGCGATGGATCATTTCTGCTGAAACTGCGTGAGTGGTTTGATTGCAGCGATAGGCGTTTCAACTCTTTTGGTGTGGGCTGGCCATTGTTCAATGGTGTTGAGGATCCGCTTCTCGAGAAAAGCTCACGAGTCGTCGACGTCACTCCGTCCTTCACTGTAGACGTGGAGCTGGATTTCGCAAACTGGTAGAAATGCGCGCCGTAATCGTTTTGCATCAGTGCCGTATCCCCGTGATTGAAATAGACGACACCTTGCGTAACAAGGTCTTTCTTGTCATGAAAATGGATTTTCTTTGGCGGAATCCCTATTCGAACGAATTAGCAAAGAACCCTGCAGATGAGCACAATTATAAAGAAACTCTACCATCTGGCCAGTCAGTTTGAGCCTTCCCGTGAAAGCAGATCGATATTTTCTTGATCTTCACGCATTTGGTGATCTTGAGGTGTAATTGCCCGCGAAGGATAGCGGACTTCTTTGTGCTAGGGTCATTTTGGTCGTAGCCCGCAAGAAATAGGACAGGTTCCGTGAGAGCAATGCCAACGGAGATACCGCTTCCTGTCGCGACGATTTTCTCATGGTTTGGACTGGGAAACGATGAGGTGGGATGGGTCGCTGAATTTCTCGGGGGATTCGGCTCTGTCGACGGCAAGACCAGCGATGTCGTTGACGAAGAGTTCGAACGCATTTCGCCCCCATCCAATTCCGTCGAGGCTAAAATATGCGCATCCCTAGGGGAAATGATCACTTCAGACACGGGCCGGGGTCGAGATGATCTGGGACTGGATGACGACGAAGGTGAATTGAGGAACGGCCCCAGACGAAGGAGCCGCTTTGCGTTCTCTCGTGGCCCCACCAGCTTTCTTAATATTGTCCGTCTGCGATTTTGCTTGTCAAGATGTTCTGCTTCAGTGATTTCGCCAACCGTGGTAGATCCAACTGAGCGGCGACGCGCTGATCCCGTGCGGAAGAGACTAGAAAGGAAAACCGGCAGCGACTCGGAGGAATCGCACGTGAGATTGCCAGGGACTGCTCCAGATGGATCCTGCTGTATAGGTGGTAAGTGAGCCGCCATCATCGCAAATAGAGGCAGGACGAATAATTCATAGTCGGGGCTGTTTCAGCAGACGCTCTCGTGAGATGTGACCCGTGACGTATTTGAGCAGTGGTGAACTTGTCTTGATGCGGCAAAGCCACTGGAGGCAGATCCCTTCCCCCTCGGAGATGAAGATACTTATTTACAAAATCGCCTGTCGAGCATGCGCGAAGGAGGAAGATCGAGAGTGTTGGATGGGAGAACACGGCAGAGGAGAGAGAATTGCTCAGAAAAGCGAGACGCGACACTCACTTGGCTCTTTTCTTGGAAGATTACGTACTTGTCCAGGTGCTGATGATCGACTGGCTAACTGATTTTTGGGCAATACCACTAAAGGGTTTCAGGCTTCAATACCGCAGGTTCAAAGAGCAGTGATCACCGCATCCAGCGGATGGGATCAAATGTACCTAGTGACGACGCAGAGGCCAGAAGGGCCGATGCACCGCGGGTGGAGTGATGATTTCAAGAGCAGTTACGGAGTACGAATGGCAGCGAGACTCCGAAAACGTGTAAAACCCGAATGATGAAAGGGCACGAGACTTTTGAGTATGGCTTCCAGGGGCACATTGCCCTTAAAAAAAATCCGCATTTGCTACTCCGTCGCTCATCGTTAATTCCTACGATGACGCGGGACACCCGGACCCAGTGGGGACACGGCGCCAGACTTAAGTGAGTCCATCCCGGCGATCCGAACAGCATCATCGCTACGGAGATCCTTTGGCCCTAGAAGAGGAGGAAGGGTTTGAGGCTTTGAGCTGTTTACTCCGTAGACATCCACTCAATCATAAGTGAGGACCCATAGAAGAAAGCCCAGGGAAAAAGACTTCGAAGCACAAAATTGAAATCTTCCCTTTCTCGGCCAAATTCCCGAGCACTATACCTAGTTGCGAGTCACCCGGAATCAAAACGCCGCATCTATCGCCCCAGAGAAGGGCCCATAAGTTCCATACCGTGGAAATCAGCACCTAGAGGACTTTGCCTCCATCGTGATGGCCAAGTATCATCATATCTTCGAGTGCGCGTCCTCCGCGGACGTGCCATTTCCGCAGTAGAGTCATGTGATTCGAGAGCTGACATATCTCGAACCTCGGTGTTGAGATGCTACCACGATGATGTTATCTGGAAAAGCGGTCAAAGTCCAAATGCGGATGTCCCCGGCTGGATGGTGTAGGTAGAGGCGCAGAATTATTACAGTTCTGCAACGGCGGCTCTCGCGTGTTCCTCGCTATTTGCTCGGATGTGGGGAATCCTTAAGAAGAGGGGAGAAGTGGGCGATATTGCGGGAGATCAAATGCTGCGAGACACCAAGCCTGTCTTTAAGAATGGGGACAGCAGCGATCGCGATGAAGAAGACCCTGATAAGTACAGACACCAAGTCTTCCGTCTTCCCCATAGATTATCACGTGGATACCTTCTTAGTACTGAAACGCCCACCATCACCTAGCCAGTAGATACCTAAGTACGTATAGCGTTCACTACTTAAATCAGAAAAAAAAGCATGTTCCAGGGTTATTTGGGCACCGGACCTCTTCTGTGGTAGTGCCTGATTAGCTTGTGGCGGGCTCTACGGAATTCAAGTCATCAAAACTTCTGCAGAGCCCACGGCCCCCGGACGGCTGGAATACTAAACAATACCCTGTTCCGGATTGAGTTCGATGTTTTGATTCAAATCCAATGAAGGCAAGGGCCATAGTCAGCTGACAACCTTCGTTGAAACTGTTCAGGCTCTGGGCCTTGATAAGGGTTTCGTTTGCGCAGTCCCCGTTCCTTGTAGCGATAACAAGTAGGGTATCTGCATAACGTATGTCCAAACAGTCCAGGTGACTGTAGTATGAGTTGCCCATGCATGGTGGGGATTAAGCGGCAAAAGGACTGCTAAGGCAATGTCATTCCAAGATATCTGGAAATCAACCTTGGGGTCTAGCGTGTATCAAATTGATGCGGAATTCCAAGAGTGCAATACCTGCCTACCTAGGTAGGTAATGGTCAAAAACTACCTAGGTAGCAACTGAAAAGGGCGTGTCAACCAACATGACCCAACTGACTCTGCTCTAAGGCCTGGATTTGTGTGGACAGACTGACAGTTCCGCCGAATAAACTGTGTGTGGCAGTGACATTTGACTTTTTTTATTTTTGATTATGACCTCATCTATTTCTGTTTAACTATTCCAACAACTCATTTTGCACACTAGGGCACCACATACGTCCAACCTTCTGTGGGGCCCATCTAGTTTAGATTAACTACCTTACCTAGGTACAAACTAAGCATTGCCTGGACAGATGGAAAAAGAGTCAAGACCCCTCACGCTCCATCCTGTGTCATCCAAGTTTCTCTTTCATGTTGATGCCACAGCACAGAGACCGAGGTTTTGGCTCTGCAAAGTAGCACGTTCAAACCATCCCATGTTCCCTATGAGTTTCAAACTCTTTGCAATTGAGGACGTCACTTTTCATGAAATATACGGCATGCTTTAGCTAAGGTTCTCAACTTCTCAGAGGTTCATTGGGGTGACTCCCCACAACAACGCCAGCCTGCCCCGAGGTGGAGTCTCTTACCCACAGTAGCTACCGTTTTCTCGAAGTTGAGACTCGACAATGCCATACGTGTTCGCCAATATCTATACCCATCCTGACATTTTCCTTACCGCTTAGGTATATACAGCTATATACCTAGCCCCTGATGCATACGAGACAGGTTAGGTGCCCTATCGGTGACAAAGCGACGCTTTGCATCATTTTAACGTTGCTACAAGGCTGGACCTCCACTGCTCAAGACCATACAAGCTTCCCGCTAGCTTCTCTCCAAAACCGCGGGCATAGGCCCGAATCCTCGGGGAACTCCTTCGAAGCCTCCATAACTGTAGGAGTACCTGAAACCGGGTATTTGAGGCAGGGCCCTAGCAAAAAGTAATCCAAACCGGAATCCATTATTGCTCGTTCCACTTGACGTTAAAACTTCTTTCTCCCTGGCTTCTCGAGTCTCCTTCTTACGCCGTTTTGCCTCGCTACAGTCCGACACTCCCGTGGAATACGGGTTTTCTCACTATACAAATTGGTCATGTCTAGAGAGACCTAAGCGACCGATTGAAACTGATGCTTAAGAAACTACATATGCAACAAAAGTACACTTTTGCGTCATAAGTTCCGCTCTGCCGGTAATCTTCGTCAGGGCAAAGGACCAAAGTGATGGTATAGCAGGCTCCTGCTGCTCACTGGTGACTGATGACATTTGACATTCTCTCATGAAAGGTTAGGAGTGCAAGACTGCCATGTCCACGATTCTACTCTACTCAATTCGCCCAGCGCCTATTCGCCGGTAAGCTCTTGCAGTTATACAGGCATCTGCCAGTCTTGGTGTACGGAGTAGCGGATGGCAAGTATAGCTCAGTCATCGTTCGCAAATCGTAGTTCCAAATTTACATCACGATAATGGATATGAAGATATCGGATCCAAGTCATGACTCTTGGTCGATCTCGAGCTATTCAATCGATCAATCCTTGGTGATGTGTCTCACAAGGTCCTCATACTTGACAAACAATAAACAGAAGCCGTTCTATACTACGACTTCAAAAGTTTACGAGTTCAGATACTCTGTAAGTCTGATTTGCAATATTTTCTGCTCTTGAATCTCGACTTCATATCGTCACGATCGCACACATCCAACTGGAATAGAAAGAAAATCCTTCAGTGCGCCATGAAATGAGATCCAAATATCAACAGCCACTGCTCCGATCAAGTAAACCAGTTGTCGTCGAGCTCTCCCAGATCCATCAATTGATCACCATCCAGCAGACCCTGATCACCGCCGCTGCCTCCACCGAAGTTGTCATTTTCCATAAATAAATCATCGAAGCTGGATTCGCCAGGTGCCATGACATCCTCCGAATTGTTGCTGACGTGTGCATCATGTTGTTGTTTACCTTGTTGAGAAGATTGATTGGGCACATTCCCCTGAAAGTTCACGTTTGATTGATCGCCAGAAGTACCGGAATTGAAATTCTCAAACCCTGAGAGAAGCGGTTGCTCATTTCCAGCCTGATTTTCAACACCGCCGCCTGTGCCTGGGCCGCCAAAGTTTGAATTGGAGAGAAAGTTTTGATTGCCGACGTCGTCGTTGCCAAAGTCCAGGTGAAGGTCGAATTCGTTTGTACCACCGCCAGAAGTGTCGTTGAGCATTGAACCGAAGTTAATCTCTTCTGCGCCAACCGAGACCGACTGATCACCATTCGAGGTGGTTTGGTTTAGCTTCTCACTCTTTACAGCAGGCTCGGCCGAACTCGCTTGGGCGTTCTCTGTCGTCCCAGCCAGATCTGCCTTAGCGTTCTCGACATCCTTCTTCGTTTCAGCAGCTGTCGTATCTGTCCCGACTTCTACCTTTTCATTTTGTGTCGTCGTCTCAGGAGCAACTGCGGCGTCTGTTCCACCCATAGCTGCGTCTTCGTCAGTTTTGGGAACTGCTTTCTTGGCTATGACGGCTTCATAGTCTCGTTCTAGAAAAGCCTTGGCAATAAACTGTAATCACTTAGCAATAGAAACAGAAGAAGAAGTAGAAGCATGGATGGATGTCCCCTTGTATAGGACAGCGGAACTGTCGATGTGGCAATAGCTTACAATCTGTTCCGAGAGCTTATCGAGTGCAACTAGAAAATTCATATAAGCATTGGGTATGGATCGCTTCAGCTGTGCGCTAGATTGTATGGATCCGTCAGATCGAAAGAAGCGTCCAGTTTCAACGAGCTGCTAACAGTCAGAGATTCACGAGCGCTTACTTTCAGCGGCTGGAGAGGAAAGCCTCACTGTTTGGTTCACCATTGCTGAGAGAACCTCGAGAGAGTCAGGGTTAGAATAATTGGAAGTAGCCATGGTCGCAGCAAGAATAGCGAACAATTGAGACGTTAAGGTAAAAGGATTTAATTTCTAGTTCTTTCTTTTCCCGAGGGCGGACTCGAGGAGCTCGTTGAAATTGCAGCCAGATCCAAGCCTGTTGCATCCATCAGCGCAGAACCATTACGAGCCTCAAGATGTCGGGTGGTGAAAACAGCAACATCAGAAGGGTGACAATTGCGGGTTACGAGCTTCCTGTAGCCAGGAGACAATATCTGCTGGGGGATTGAACCTACTTCTCAATTGAAATATGGGTAGTAGCTTTCCCTTTTTTGTATGCGTCCAACGACAGATGGTATACGCAGTGCCACGACTCAAAGAGATCAGAAGAATGGCTCCTCTATTAGGACCGTTTCAATCAGAATCACACGGATGAATTCGCAGCTGTCGTGAATGGATGTCCTCACTTAGAATTTCCTTACCTCAGTGAGCTCTTGTAGTACAGAGAAGTCGACATTTTGGATCTCTCGACAATAGAGCTGCCAAGTAGTGCTCTCTTAACGCTTTGTAGTTTAGCGCTGTCCGCCCACTGAGCGGCTCTCGCCCATTCCATCCCTCCTCCTCGTCCTCTCTTCTTCGCCAATCTGGATCTCTTGTCTAGCTATTTATTATCTATCGCCTTTTCGTTCTTGCTTCCCCTTTGTCCCATTTCATTTTCATCTCTCGCGCTTCACATTGCAAATTTGCTGGCGTCGGGACTTGTGTGATTTGGGATTCTTCCTTTGTCTCGCTTCCCGTATTTTGTTTGCTCGTCATTTCCTTTTCTTCAATAGCGCTTCTTTACCTTCCCTGGTTTTCAAAGCACTCGCTCTCCTGAGGCTGTCGGTTGCAGAGCCGTGTTTCGAATCGTCTCCATTTCACTGGTTTCTGTATCATCGCAGAGCTTCTACTCGCCGGCCTCGATTTAACGACCGCTCATCTACTGCTCTATTGTACGATCTAGCGACCTTTTGATTACCGCCGTGTCTCGAAACTCCCCGCGCCGTTCTCCGTATTCTTGCTGCGGCTGTCCGTAACACTTCGCATCGTTCGAAAAGCCAACATATACCAACGCAGCCCGTTTGCGACATTTACCGACAATTTGATCACTTCGTTATATTGCATCGATTATATTTCAGTATACTCCAATGGCTGAGAACGCCCCCACTTCGACTTCCTCATCTCTGCCACCAGCTCCGCAAGCTTCGACCGCTGCCTCGAACCAGCAGCAGTACGATGCCGCTCAGGGCAATGGTCAGACCAATCCGTCACATATGCCTCCACCACCTCGCCCTCCTGTGGTGATTCCGCAGAATACCAACCCTATTCCTACGGCGATTACCTCGCCCATGTCGGGGAACATGATGTCGCCAACCAGTGCTGGCGGATTCGTGCGTCGTGCCGCGCCAGAGCCAAATAAGAGGGCGCTTTATGTTGGTGGACTGGATCCCAGAGTGACAGAGGACATTCTGAAGCAGATCTTTGAGACCACTGGCCATGTAGTCAGCGTCAAAATCATCCCTGACAAGAACGTAAGTATAGTGTGGTCCGTCAGCACTTGGCAGGCCACTTTCGTTGCATCACAGACTTCTTCTCGTTTCTCTGCTTCGATTACGTTCTCGTCGCTGCCAATTCTTCCCATCCTGTCCTAAAGTTTCCCCCGATATAACTCTGGTCGACCGCACTGCCACTATATCCGTCCGCTGTTAAAATTCTTGTGTTTCTGGTGCTGACCCCCATCCCAGTTCAACAGCAAAGGGTACAACTACGGCTTCGTCGAGTTCGACGATCCTGGTGCGGCTGAGAGAGCCATGCAGACTCTCAATGGACGTCGTATCCACCAGTCGGTATGCGAGCCCCGTTGATCCTCAAGAGCGAGCTTTTTCTGATTTTCCGTCGCAGGAGATTCGTGTGAATTGGGCTTACCAGTCTAACAATGCAAATAAAGAGGATACCTCCAATCACTTCCACATCTTCGTTGGCGATCTCAGCAACGAAGTTAACGACGAGGTGTTGCTCCAGGCATTCTCCGCATTTGGGTCAGTTTCGGAAGCCCGTGTGATGTGGGATATGAAGACCGGACGCTCGCGGGGTTATGGCTTCGTTGCCTTCCGTGAGCGTGCCGACGCGGAGAAAGCGCTGAGCTCAATGGATGGTGAATGGCTTGGTTCTCGGGCCATTCGTTGCAATTGGGCCAACCAGAAGGGACAGCCTTCTATCTCACAGCAGCAAGCCATGGCAGCAATGGGCATGACGCCAACTACGCCGTTTGGCCATCATCATTTCCCTACGCACGGCATCCAGAGTTACGACATGGTAGTCCAGCAGACTCCGCAGTGGCAGACCACTTGCTATGTCGGGAACCTCACTCCTTACACCACCCAAAACGACCTGGTCCCGCTTTTTCAAAACTTTGGATACGTCCTCGAGACTCGCTTGCAAGCTGACCGCGGATTCGCCTTTATCAAGATGGATACTCATGAGAACGCTGCGATGGCGATCTGTCAGCTCAACGGATACAATGTCAACGGCCGCCCATTGAAGTGTAGCGTAGGTCTCCCTTTCCCTTCATTTCTGAGCCCTCGTCACTAACTTCAGCAGTGGGGTAAGGACCGTCCTCCGACTGGCCAATTTGAGGGTTACTCCCCCCAACAGGCCGGCACAGGTTTCAACTCTAGTCCCGCTGCATACTTTCCCCAGTATGGCGGTCCCGGAACACCCATGACTCCTCAGGGTGAGTTTCCCCCTTTCCCTTCTTATCCTTCCTCTGCATATTTCTGACTAACTTGTCTCGCCGCAGGTCCATCTCCTGCCGGACGAGGCTGGGACCAGCAAGGCAATAATTTTGGCGGACCTGGAATGCCCGGACAGGGCTATGGTCAGCTCCCTGGAGGCGCTGGCGGTTATGGCCGTGGGCAAAACGCACCGAACTCGGGCTGGAATCAACAGAACAATGCCAATTTTGGCAACGGCTTTGGGGGCTATCAAGCCTAAAGCTGTCGACCTACGCAGCTATAACCGCCTTCGTATGCCTGTCATCCAAGGACGTAGTGAGTACGGCTCATTGTGCTGACTTGCCATGATCACGCGAAAGTCGTCTAAACCTCTTGAATTCTTTCTCTCCGTTTTGTTGCACCATTCCCTCCCTCTTCCCATCTTGGCTGCTTTTCATTCAGATTCAGATTGCCCTACTCAGTGGATTTTCAAGCGAACATTCCTGATTATCAAGTGCTTTCTTTTGAAATGAAATTTGTGTGTTATCGTGCACCAATACCCCCAAAGTCCACTTTGTTGAAAATATTCTATTTTCTTCCTCGAATGATTGTGTGCCTGTTTGACCAAGAGTTTTCTTTGGAATCCTGATTCAAGCGTGCTGCTGAATAAACTAAAAGTACCTTTCTGTCCTCTGCACCTTCCTGGGCTGCCTATGATAGTTTACCTTGTCTGATTCTGTGTCGTATTCTTTGCGTATGTTCTCTGTGGCCACGAAGACAGATTCGACCCGATCCCATGGCCACGTACAAAATCTTCTCTTCGAGCTGCGTCCATTTCATGGTCCTTTCTCGCTGATAATTTACGAATGCTCTATGAACAAATTTGATTCCTCATGGCGCTTAATGAACTCTAGTGATTTGATTCCCCTATGCGATTAATCATTCTTTCGACCGATTTAAGGATTTATCATGGCCATCTGGAGATTGTGGTTGATATACCTCTTTGTTCTTTGCTCCCGAGAAATCTTCTGAACTAGCCTAGAATATCCAGCCACCAGTAAGCAATGATATTAGTACTTACTGTCTTTGAGCGGTGGCATGCTTGTCAACACGCTTCGACCGACTTCCGCAGTCCTTCTAAATGAACCCGAACCTCAGTTTTACGATCATTGCAGAGACCAATTCATCTCCTGCGTCGGTCCACACGTTGCAGAATCGTAGAGATGCTGTCAGCAGTCTAGGCCGGCCCTTATCACGTGATGGTATCATATCTGGAGATCCATCAACATCCCCTGCTCCGTACAGAGCACTGAAGCTGTGCTTCCGAAGTGGGGCCGCGACTCTTAACTTACGAAGCTGGAGTCTAAAGGTTTGTCCCAGACCCCTTGCTTCTCCTGCTATTACTATTTGCGGTCCGCTGTGACTAATTGCTCTTCTCGCAGTGTGTTTCTCTCCGACTTGAAAGTCCTTCAAAGATTGCTATCCTCACTGTCAGAAACTGGATGTTGGCGCGCTGAGAATAACCCGGTTGCGCCAACTTTGCGTCAATGGAAGATGAAGACGATGATAAAGGAGCGGTCTTGTCGCTGGACAATGATGGCTTCGCCGGTCGCACTCGATCTGGTAGCATGACGAGTAACCACAGACGCAGTTTGTCAGGGTCGCTATTATCCAAATTATCATTTCTTCGAATGGCGCAGACGGCACAAATCTCGCTGGATAGGGATGATCCAGGTGTTGATAGGGATGCGGGCGATGATCTCAGCCCGACTTCGCGAGGGGGTAGAGCAATGGCGAGCGCGTTGCAGCAGCAGAGGAGAACGCGGCGGAGAAGAGGCTCGCTACGGAAAACCGCGCTGCTGGGTACAAGGTTGGAGTCTCGTGAGAAGAAAGCTGCGGCTGCTGCCTCTAGCAGGTCTATGGATATCTCGCGCGGCGACACCGATACCGCTGGGGAGACTCCGCTGCGACATTCACCAGGCTCAGTCTCACCGGAAAACGAACCGACGCCGCGCGGTAGCTTCGACCACGTCAGCGCTGTGCCCAAGTCCAGCTGGGCGTTCCTGAACAATACACAGCAGAAGGAACCATTGAACACCTCCACCTCCACCTCCATTCACCGGCATCAGCCGAGTCTGTCCAAGAGCAGTATGCTTGGTGATGAATTGACCACGGACGACGAAGATGTGGTGTCGCTTCCCCGTCTCAATAACAATACTGCCCGTAGCTCTTCCCCGAGCACTAGTAATGGTGGTGCGTCGGGTTTGCACATTCCTACGCCCTCGTCAAGCTCGGATTCTTATTTCCCTCTACGACCGGACGCTACGTCGAGACAGCACAGAGCCGTGCATAGGACGAAATCGCCTCTCGCGACGCACTCGGTCGAGGTGAAGAGTGGTCAAGATATCGCTTGGGATTACTCTGAGACGGAGTGGTGGGGTTGGATTATACTGATCGTGACGTGGCTGGTGTTTGTGGTCGGCATGGGCAGTTGCTTTGGCGTTTGGAGCTGGGCTTGGGACGTCGGAGAGACGCCCTACGCACCGCCTGAACTCGAGGATGATCCGACCTTGCCGATTGTTGGGTACTACCCTGCTTTGATTGTTATGACCGCGGTCATGTCGTGGGTATGGGTTGTAGTTGCATGGGTGGGAATGAAATACTTCAAGCACGCGAATATCTCGGGAGAAGATATATGAGAACGAGGAATAACTCTCCCTTTCTCGGCTTATCGCCACAGAATGCTTCCTGGAGAAGTCTACGCTGGGGAAGCCGAACGATCAGAAAGGCAATGAATATTAATTCGAATGCTAGTAAACGAACTGCTTGCAACGGGGGTATGTCTGTTCTGTCGTGGGCGATTCGTTGCAGCGCCAAATGCTAAAGATAGTCACAGACAATGAAGAATGAAACGCCGCTTTTGATTTCCGGACTCCAACGCCAAGCCTGATAATCAAACCCTGGTGATCCCAATGTTTTCACATATAAACGAGTGACGCACGGCTCCGCATGCTTCGAAGCACAATTCGAGACATCCCTTTTTGACAGCGTCGTACTGATGCTATACAACGCACTCTTTGGGATGATTCGGTTGATGCCCGAGCTCAAGATGCGTCATCCGTCGATTTACATCCTCAATGCTCGAGCCGTGCGCATTAATAGCGGGCCCCTGTGAGTCAATACTCCCTACTCCAGATAGGGCACTTGGAGGTGGGTATGGCCCAGTTGCGCTTGCCGGTTGCACAGTTGTTCCAGGCGCAGTGCTTACCAGCCCCTTGGATACCGCGTAGCAGGAGGAGCGGTCGTGGTTCAAATCCTCATCATAGAACTCGTCTAAAATGGGATGTAGGAGGACGGTCTGCTTGTGTATAGTAACAATCGAGTTTGTGGGGACAGACACCCAGTTATCTGCAGCTTGAAATCAGCATCAACTCCCTAGATATAAGATCCTTGAGCCTTACGTCTCTCAAATGTTATAGGCTCGCTTGCCACCAAAACAATATCGGCGCCTTTATCATGACGCTCCATCTTGAAGTGACCTTTGGTTTTGCCTTCCTTCCACTTGGTACCGGACGAGAAATATAAGCTTGCAGGCTCGTCCGTTTTGCTGCTGATATACCGTGTGCAAATCACAGTATGTCCGTCCGTGACTGCGAAATTCAGCAAGCTACGGGTCTCAACCCCCGTGACATTATGTTTTTTGGGAATCTCTCGCACGAACTCGTTAATCTTGGCGATCGTCTTCACCATCACCCTCCGTAGGAGCGCATGTCCGAACCCTTCTGGACCCGGATTCGAGCTGGGATCCACTCCTTCCTTCTCCATCAGGTCGAGAAACAACGCGAACGCCCACTCACTGTCTGTCCCGCCCTTGACACCTAGGAACCATCGATCTGCCAGCGAATCGGCTAGTGTGCGCTTGATGTACTTCCAGCCGCCGATGTTGCCATTGTGCATCCACATCAGCGTCTGATGCTGAAACGGATGGCAGTTCGTGTCGGAAAGTGTTCCCTCCGTCGTTGCGCGCACGTGTGCAAAGATCAGGTTCGAGCAAGTCTTGGACGCTAACCGTTCGAGGTTTTCGCAATTCCAGGCTGGGAGAGTGGACGTAAAGATGCATGGTTCTGGACCGAGTTTAGGATCTGTATAGAATCCTACACCGAATCCATCGCCATTCACAGGCCGACGAGTGTCCTAGACGCGGTAACAGTTAGAGATAATCTGTATATAAGTGCGAAAGTGGCCCTGATTGGAAACAGCTAGGAGGAAAAGCACCTATGAGTTGATCATATACCTACCAATCTCAAGCGAGAATCATAAGATTGAGTGAGAATTGAATGGCTAGGCTCAGTTATGAGTTTGCTCAGTCGAATTTCATTCCTCCCTTTGTATACCTGCCAGGAAGAAGCGGTCAGCTCCAAAGTCCAATGCCGCAGTCGAATTGAATAGCAGGAGCTCACCAGAAATCGGCACATGTTGGGTGGTAAAGGACGTTATAACGAAGACAAGAGTGTTCTCCAATATATAAGCTGGAAGCAAATCAACAACAGCGATCACAAACGAGAAAATTATTCTGAAGCAGTAATTGTTGACACGTCGGAGGTGACTTCAGCTTCTCCCTTGTCCTACCTGCGGACGAGTCACAAGCGGTCACTAGAAAAGATTGAATTGCTTTCCAATCAACAATAAGAGCAAACCAACATGACACTCAATCAATTTTTGGGGATAGAGTCTAGAACTGTAAAGCTTCAAATATAGTACACAACAGGAAGCTTTTGCAAGAAAAAAACAACAGGCTATTATCTCGTCTCCTTCTCTTCATCTTCAATCACGTCATCTACATTATCGGCACACGTGATTCATAATTTTCTTCGGGTAGCGAAGCGGCCAGTAGCGCAAGTCACGGGAGCTCCACCGCAGATCGTCCCATCGTCATCTCATCAAGAGCTAGCTTCTATCAAGCGTCGCCATCATCCGGATATAGGTCGACATTCCGTTTCTAACAACCTTGGAGATGATTGTTCCCTTTACTTAATCCTCTGGATGCGCATGAATCTTCAATAGAACATGAGCGGGAGGATCATCTCCCACCGTCTTGGTCCGCTATTGCGGACGGGTTTACTGGCCCGCCATCTTCACCATGCTGGTTCAAGGACCGGAGGACTTTTGCGCGCAGATGGCAGTGCTTCACTTCGAGGCCGCGCATGGCCTCTCGGTGCGAACTTCATCCACAACAATGTCCCCGCCGTGCGCGCCATCTCATTCGCGAGGATACTTCCGAAGCTGGCGATCAAGCTGGCAAGAGTGCCAGCTATGTTTGGAGGGGCGATGATTGCGGGGTTCGCGTATATACAATATCAAGCTGCTCGTATGTTGCTTACGAGAGACTGATTTGACGTTCACGAGATCGCTGACAAGTCTATGTAGAAGCGGGGAATTACGCTCTAGACATCTTCAAACGCGCAGGAGAAACTGCAAGCGATGCGGCAAGCGGCCTATTCAGTGAACTACAAGGGATCGCTGAACAAACACAGCGAGGATGGCAGAAAACCAAGGAGGAGACAGAGCTGCCCGAGTGGCTACGAAAGAT
>JSYV01000485.1:0-106134 GCA_000787455.1 Evansstolkia leycettana | reverse complement strand
GGGGGGGGGGTTCACCAAAGGAGAGCCGGGCTGGTACGGCTGCTGCCGCGGGTGCTGTGACTGGTACGGCTTTCGGATATGATCAGTCGGATGAAGAGAACCTTCGCGCTGAAAGACAAGTTGCGGAGGATGATCAGATGATGCTTCTTACGCGGAAAATGATTGAGATCAGGAATATACTTCAGTCTGTCGGCCAGTCCAGCACCCTGACTCTACCTTCCATTGTGGTGATTGGGTCGCAATCGTCAGGCAAGAGCTCTGTCCTCGAGGCTATTGTTGGCCATGAATTTCTACCCAAGGGGTCGAACATGGTCACGCGCCGACCCATCGAACTGACTCTGGTTAACACCCCGAATGCGCAAGCGGAATATGGAGAATTTCCCGCTCTTGGTCTCGGAAAGATCACGGATTTCTCCCAGATTCAGCGTACTTTGACTGATCTCAATCTCGCAGTTCCCGAGAAGGACTGCGTCAGCGATGATCCCATTCAGCTGACTATCTACTCTCCCAACGTACCTGATCTCTCTCTTATCGATCTTCCCGGTTACATCCAGGTAGCGGGTCGTGACCAGCCTCCGGAGCTGAAACAAAAGATCTCCGACCTCTGCGACAAGTACATCCAGGCGCCCAACGTTATCTTGGCGATTTCTGCGGCAGATGTCGATTTGGCTAATTCGACCGCTCTGAGAGCAAGTCGGAGAGTCGACCCGAGAGGCGAAAGAACAATAGGAGTCATCACCAAGATGGATCTTGTTGATCCACAACGTGGCTTCGAGATTCTGTCAGATAAGAAGTACCCTCTTCGCCTGGGTTACGTCGGAGTGATTTGTCGAGTCCCTCAGACGACGGCACTCTTCTCCAGAGGTAGCGGCAACATCACCAGCGCGATTCTGAAGAACGAGAACTCGTACTTCTCAGCGCATCCAGTGGAGTTTGGCCCACAGTCAGAAGTCTCGGTGGGCGTGACGACTCTTCGGAAGAAGCTCATGCATGTTCTTGAACAGACCATGGCGTCTAGCCTAGCGGGTACTAGGGACGCCATCAGTCAGGAACTTGAGGAAGCTACCTATGAGTTTAAGGTCCAATATAACGACCGGCCACTCAGTGCGGAGTCGTACCTCGCCGAGAGCCTAGATAGCTTCAAACATTCCTTTAAGGCCTTCGCCGAGAGTTTTGGCCGACCTCAAGTTCGGGAGATGCTGAAAAACGAATTGGATCAGCGGGTCATGGACATCCTCGCACAAAGATACTGGAACAAACCCGTGGACGATTTGATTCCTCCGATGCCTGAGCCCGACCCTCTCAATGATCTTCCCAAAGCAGATCCAGAGTCTCTATATTGGCACCGTAAACTCGATGCCTCCACATCCGCTCTAACGAAACTCGGCATCGGCAGGCTGGCCACTACAGTCGTCGCAAACGCGCTTCAGAATCACGTGGAGCAGCTGCTGGCATCTTCGACCTTTCACTCACACCCCTATGCACAGAAACAGATCACCGACGCCTGCAACAGTATCCTGAATGATCGGTTCTTCAGCACCAGCGACCAAGTGGAGAACTGCATCAAACCATACAAGTTCGAGATCGAAGTCGAAGAGTCAGAATGGGCCAAAGGAAGGGAAAGTGTCAGCAAGGTGCTCAAGGAGGAACTCCGCGCATGCGAAGCTGCATTGAAACGCGTTGAAAATGATGTTGGGAAACGGAAACTGAAAGACGTTATGACCTTTGTTGACAAAGTCAGGAAAGGTGAAGTCGTTCTGGAAGGCGACGGTGCTGGCGGCGCTGGTGGATTCAGCGCCGCCCTGCTGGAGAAAGGTAGGTTCCCCCTTCGCCGTATATTTCGATTGAGCGCGTGTATTCTTTCTGTTCATGCTAACTTTCCATAGGTCGAGAAGGCGTCTTCCTCCGCGACCGCGCTGACATTATCAAGATGAGACTGATGGCCGTTCGATCCAAGCAATGCGCCTCGAAGAAGAACAAATACTACTGCCCCGAGGTCTTCCTCGATGTGGTCGCGGATAAACTCACATCCACCGCTGTGCTATTCCTCAATGTTGAACTTCTATCCGAATTCTACTACAATTTCCCGCGCGAGCTCGACATGAGGCTCGGTCGCCATCTCTCCGACGCCGAAGTCGAACGCTTCGCGAGAGAAGATCCCCGCGTTAGAAAACATCTTGACATCATCCGAAAGAAGGAGTTACTGGAATTGGCCTTGCAGAAGATCGAAAGCATTCGGCAACTAGACGGTCGCAGTGCTCGTAGAGACGCGGAACGTCCATTAGGAGCCAAGGAGAACAGAAGCCGCGGATGGAATCTGTTCTAACACCCACCTCCTTCATTCGAGGCTGATTGTGGTTCTCATTCATTCTCTTGTGATTAGATTATTCTCTTTTTTTCATGATCTTCTCCCCCGCTTTCCCTTTACCAATGTGATTGGGCTGCGTCTTCGAATCCTCTCTTACTATTATACCTGTCAGATTGATCCTGATGAAATGGAGGTTTGGCAGTCGTCAGTGGCGTTATCAGTGTGATTTTTTTTATATACCATATTGATACATCTCTCTTTATTCTCGTTTCATGTTGTTTTACAATGGCAATGACTTCACCCTACTTGTAAATCATTGATGGTGTATGTTTTTAAAACAGACATGAACGAGCACCCATAGACCAAATGAAACCATCCTCTCTATCCTAATCAAACCACTGATATATTGTTTTGAACCACTAAATACCGTTAACGCTTCATGGAGTGGATAAATAGTTATTGTAGAATAATAGACTATACATTTCGAAGGCACCGCGTGTAAGAGAGCGATATCTGCTTACCGTATGCAAGCCACAGCAAACTGTTGCACAAAATACAATGCTTCAGAATGTCTACCGGCTAAATGACCGTCAAAGTCTGGAATGAGGAATCCTCGAAAGGAAACAAAGAACCTAGAATTGAACAGACAATAGCGAAAAGTACAGGTACAAGATCAAAAAGAAGAAGTTTGAGCGCAACAGCCGAACAGGAAGAAAGCGATGACAAACATGATTCAAGGGAAGAAAAAGAAAGAAAAAAATAATTATGATGAATTCTAACAGGTTCTCTCAAGTGAAACGATCCCAGATCCAGTCTATCTATTTCGTACAAAAAGCGTATTAATAATACTTTTTTTTTCTCTCTCTCCAATCAGCCCCAATGTGAAAAGAAGCAGTCTTTGATGTGTTCCGAAAAGCAATGAACCTGTCCAAACATGACAGACAGCGAACAACATGCGTCAGGAGGCACGCCAGAAATTGACGGCCATCATCAGGATGGAAAAACAAAATCGATCATGTGTGTGGTAGGTAGATTGAGGTAGTAGAGGAAGTTGAAGCAAATATCTCGAGAGCGTTATACAAGGCGGTGGAGGATTCGCACGCAGTTCTTCACGCATGAAAAAATCAACAGGGACATCTTTCGTCTGAGGTCGTCCGGAACGGACTGAAGACTCGATGTCGACTTTACTCCCGAGAGACGTCACGACCGAACAACTTGGCCTTGATCCAGTCAACGGCAACCAGGACACGGTTACGGGCTGTGCAACGAATAGGTCAGCGATTTCTGAACAGTTCCCAATTCCCTGATAGGGAGGCACTTACTGCTGAAGCACATGCTCAGATAAGCACTGCGCCAGAACAAGTAGGTCATGGTACCACCACTTGCAATGTTGCCACTCAGCCAGCTGATATCCGCAACGGCACGTTCCTTTCCGATGTAGGCAAGACTTCCTTGGTGTGAATACTGGAAGGGCCCAATCTGCTTGGTTCTGCGCAATTGCTTTTGACGCTCCCTGATCTCGTCGAAGATCTTGTTGCGCTCCTCTTCATTCTTGGCCTGAGCCTGAGCTTCGGACAGCTTCTTCAATTCGTTCTCAATAGCTTCGGTCTTGGCCATGGTGTTGAAGAGACGAGCAAGGAAAGCACCTTCCTGACTAGCAACCTGGGCTGTGGGCGCATAGTTGGTCACAGCACAGTCACCAACAGCCCAGATGTTCTCCGTTCCGTTCACGACGAGGTACTCATTCACAGCAAGGCCGCGGCGGGAGTTCTTCTGAGCAGGGATCTGATTCATCAGGTCACGGACGACACCACGGACAGCATTTCCAGTAGCCCAGACCAAGAGACCGTAAGGAATGGTCTCGAGCTCCTTGGTGCCATCGGGTTTGGTGACCTCGGCCTCGATATACTTGTCAGTAACCTTCTTGACCATGGTTTTTGTACGAATGGTGATCGCTTCCTCCTTGAAGGTCGATTCCGTGTAGTCGATCAATTGCTTGGAAAACATAGGCAGAACCTGCACTTCTAGATCAGCAATCGGACCAATTGCAATTTGCTGGTTCCGCCAAACTTACGTTAGGAAGAGCCTCCACAAGAGTCACATGGAAACTGTCTTTGATCTCCGGGATCCATTTCTTCAAATCATCGTTGAAGAAGTCTTGTAGTTCTCCGGCGAACTCGACGCCGGTGGGGCCACCGCCGACCACGACCATGTGCAACAAACGCTTGACTTCTTCCGGAGTCTGGTCCTTGAACATGGCGGTCTCGACACAGTCCATAATACGCTTCCGAATATTCTGGGCATCACCAACTTCCTTCAGAAAGCAAGAGTGCTCCTTCACACCAGGGATACCTGCACGATCAATCAAGTCAGCGGATGCTGGTAGGTGTCTCATACAGTCGTCACGCACCGAACGTGGCATTCTCAGCTCCAACACCGATGACAAGCATGTCGAAGGGCACCTCGGTGTGGGATATATCACCCTTGATCTCGGAGTCGTCACTAATGTGCACCACGCGTTTTTCATAGTCAATCTTGGTGGCTTCTGCTTCGTAGAACTTCACTGTAGCCTTCTTATGGCGGAGGATATTTCGGATGGGCTCCATGATCGAGCGGTGTTCGACCAGACCGGTGGTACACGAGGGCAACAGGGGCGTGAAGAGGAAGTAATTGCGGGGAGAGATGACGATAACATTGTAGTTCTCGGTATCGAGTTTCTTCAGAAGGGAGATGGAACCCCATCCAGTGCCTGCGACAAGCCAATCGAAGTCAGTCGTGATGTACGTGGATGGCGGAGAAGCGTGGAATCGAGCATACCGAGGATGACCAGTGTCTTTTTCGTCGGATCTGGCTCAAATTGCTCGACAGGGTGTCGCAGGCCGTAGATGCTGTAAGCGAGAGCACCAGTAAGACCGACACCAGTGAGCCATGTTAACCGCCAGGTCCATCTCAAAAGCCTGAATCGTTTCTTGGGTTTGGGGGGAGGCTGGGCGGGCGACGCGTCTGCGTATGACCTGCGAGCGGTGCGCTGGAAGGGCTGCTGAGAGAAGCGACCGGATCTCAAAGGTTTCGCGGATTGAAGAGCATGCCACTGGGATCGCGTCGAGAGCGACCTGCGCGACAACGACGAGAGCTGCATGGTTGACGCAGAAACCGTTTTAGAACGGACCGCCAGCGAACCGCCAGCCATTTGTAGGGGACCGCACGTAGGTGAGACGTGAAGAGAAGGAAGAAGGGGAGAGCAGTGGAGTAGAGAGGGAATTGCTAAGGGAGCAACAAAGGTTCGATGAGCAATCCTCCCTGTTGCAAGAGGTTGCTGTGAACCGATTAGCTATTCTTTATTATCGACGGCCAGAGCTGTCTTAGGCAAAAGAGGCTAAAACAGCCCAGCAAAAAAAAAATTCAATGCGACAAGTAGTATGACAACTGAGTCGAGTGTCGAGACCACCAGAACGGGAGAACTCCGAGCAGCCAAATCGTCAAGCTATCTTGCTGTTTTGGGCGAATCGGTGTGCCCTTGAATGGAGAATTTTTTCCACTCTGTTGCGTCTGAACTCTCTTTGCGCTTCCTGTTCTGGTGCTGCTGGGTCAACTGCGTTAGATAAGGCGCTGGTAGCGTGCGGCGTGCTGGGTCCTTTGGGTCTCTTCCGCCGGGTCCCTCGGGAATGTCGCTCCGAAGACCAACCAGTCGGTTCAATCCACAGCCAGTGGTCGGGAAGGCCGTGGACTGGCTGTCTGAGGGGAAATTAACTGCGCACTTCTGCAGTTCGGAGGAGAAAAAATCTCAAAGAACAAAGCGGAGTGAGAAGGAGAAGGTGGAGACCAAAGAGAAAACAGAAAAAACCGAATACTGTATGAATCGTTGATGAGTTAACGTGAATGATGATGATGGCGAGAGATGCAGGGAGAGAAAGCCACGCCCGAGGCACAGGAGCTAAGATTAGCTTAATGACGCTATTCTAAGCACTGTCACTTTGTACAGAGTACAGAGTAGTAGATATTCCAAAGTTGAGCCTGCTACAGTGCAGTCCAGAAGATTCTCTTCCCAATGCTTGCTTCTTTCTTACTCCCATATATATCAACCTGAATATCATTTTTCGACGGACACTCCCCCTGTGCACCATGCCTCGGCCATATTCTGTGCCTGATCTTCTTCTACGGTTCCTCCCGGCCCGTTGCCGGGATCACCCGCAATATCAGAAAACACCAGTGCTTGCAGAAGCTTGCACTTCTTGATCTTGAATCGAGCTCCAACAGTCAGATCCGGGGTAACTGAGGTCCAGTCTGTCTCCTCGATGTTTGTTTTCGTCTCCAGTTCGGTTCTCGTCTTCAGCTGACCGGGCTGAACCCGTTGATAACCTGCTCCAATGAACCCAACTTTCATCATCACGAGCTGTTGCTGGTTATTGAGCGTGGTTGCAATAGCCTCATCGCAGGGCTTCTCTACATCAGCAGGAGAATTCAACGGCGCTTCATATCGACCCTCGAGGCCTTTCCTAGTCCTCCACTTGTTTGTTTGTTTGTGTGGCTGCACTTGGATCAGTCCAACCTTTGACTGGTCTTGCGGTCTCAATCACCTTTAACTTACATATACAAGAGGCTACCAATCCGATCTTGCCAACAAACACAAGCAGCAGGGGCTGCCAGACTACCTCGAGTGACGGAAATTCTGCCCAGAAGCTGTAGTCATGGATCCCCCAAGCCGCAGCCTAGTGCAACACAGCCTCGAGGCACTCAAGCCGTCAGCCTCGCCATATTCTCGACCTTTCCCTCTTTCCACTTTCCACTTTCCTCTTTTCCTACTCACGTTGCATTCTGAACCATCCATCTCTCCAAGCCGCTATCTCCGCATCAAGTTCATTCTTCCTGGAAGAAATGTGATATACCATCGGCCGGGTTCAGACGAGGTGACCTTGATACAGGTTGGACGCTAGCTTGACTCCTTCTCTAGGATGCGACGAGTTAATCTTCACAGTCTATTGCACTCAACACAAAGCTGAACGATTGGCTAAAATATCCCTCAGATAACCAAGGCTTTATTTATTGACGGAGAAACCACTCCACCATGTCCATCGGCAAACTGCAGGCTGCCCTTGCCGCTGCCACGAACGAGGTAACAGTTGCTGCTGCCAACATAAACTTCGACTTTACCCTTGTGAAATGCGAAGCACCAAGAGAGTACCAAACGCTTGGGAAGGCTCTCTCAAAGACTCGCAAAGAGCAAGCGGAGACCGGTTCCGTGCGAGGAGACTCGGGGCATTATTTGAGGGCGTCTGCCCGGCAACACCAAATCTGATTAGGGCTTACGGCATTCGAGTGTCCGAAATAGCGGAAGTGGCGAAGGAGTCCTCGGAGCCAACTGACAGTATATTTGCTGCTCACTCCGGGGTAGATGGCACGTCTATCTGGGCCGCCGCGACGTCATCATCCACAGCACTCCAAGTCCAACTTCTCGCTTGCATGTTGGCCCGCGTGTGGAGCCTGCAGGAAGCTACATCCGTCTGGTTTGAACTTCTGAAAGAGCGCAGGAAAGAGATCGCGAGAAGATACGAGCAGTGTGAAGAGATTCCCTTCTCTACACTCACTGCCGCAGCCCAAGCCGAAATTTCTCGACAGAGTTTGGCTGAATGGGACGCGAGCGCTCGAGCCTGGCTCCGCATAGCTGACCGAGTGAAGATACGAGAGCAGACAACTAAGGTTGATCATTGCCAATGTCAACATCGTTGTCAACAGGGACATGGAGGTGCTATCCAGTGTGATATCAGCCTGGAGGTCGGCTCTCGAACAATGGAGAATCTGATCAGTGGCATGCCTCAGGCTATCAACAGTGGGCCGACACTCCTAGGATTAAGCTCTTGGCATATCTATCCTGACCTGCTGTCAATAGGCAAGGATCCGGTGGAGGTACGATTTGGTGATAAGCTCATTGCGGAAGGCGGAGTGTTCACCGTTGGTCTAGCACGAGCCGATGATCAGGAGAAACGTGGTGTCTACTGGTCACTGTCTCTCAAACACTTGAACTTCTATGGCCCCGCTGTACGTTCTGAAGCACGTCTCAACCAGGAATTCTCAGTGGTCACTTTTACCCAGTTTACTCACGCCGTATTTGGTTCCGTACTGGGCAATTGGCAGTTGACTGGGACCTCAATTGAAGTTGCCAGTCGTCTTTTCGTCTCATTTAGGGAAGCTGTTGAAAGATTTATCGCGGATGACACAGTATCTTCGCAGCCCAGACACTTAGGGTTGAAGTTCCTCAGAGATCGCTCTCATTGGTGGAATGTAATGGCAAATGCTGCTTCTGCCTATCTTAACCCTGACAATGAAGAAGGGGAAACGGTCCAGAAGCTCGTGAAGTTGGGCCTTCGGCGATCCTCTCGATTCATTCCAGAACGCGAAACTTACCCTGTTTTTGGGTTATCCACACCGGCAATTCTCATTCGCCTCTTAAAAGGTTCAGAGGAGCGGATAGCCTTTTTGAGGCAGATTGCATCGACTTCCAAGATGTCTCCAGCGGATGCCAGGATTATCCAATATTTTGATGCCACTGGAATCGGCAGTTTGCTACTTCATTGCCTATTTTGCAAACATCAAAGAAGCGAAAGCACACCCCAGACATGGAAAATCAAATCTATCGTCATCAGCGATGGCTTTGCACCATCCCTTACACTACATATCTGGAAGAGAATTTGTGTACATCCGTTCCCTTCACTCCATTGGACCAACCCGGAGCGGGGTATGACTTTTTGGATGTACAGCGCCAGGTGCGGTATCAAGCCGTGTATGGAGATATTGCTCTCGCTGCCATTTATCAAAACTCAGATTCACCAGCAGCAGTACACCTAAGACAGCCAACACTTGAAGAGATAATCCGGTGCCTTGACCAGGATATGTTCTCAATAGACGTTCTTCTGACGCATATGGACGACAGATTGGACCCCGCTGCTCAACTCATCAAAACGATGACGGCGATATCAGTTACATCGAAGGTGTACCAGGTGCTTCCGGATGCGATGGTGTCGCTTAAAATTCTTGATAAACCCCTTTTCGCCGCAAGTTGGGCGAAAGCCTTCACCGAACCCAGAGCAACAGGTACTTTACTTAAATCAGTATTGCCGAAGCCTACCCTCAGTAGAGACGCCGCCCTATCTTGCGTTGCATATATGGGATGTGCTGTTGATATTGAGCCCACTTTGCTCAAGAAAGTCTTGGTTTTGGCTTATGAATACTCTTTATATATCGCCATGCAGGTAAGTATTTTGCCTTACTGCTGAGCATCTAATCTGATTACGAGGAAAGCTCACTTGCGATCCATGGGAACGCCCTGAGCCGTACGAACTCAGGCGAGTGCTCGGTAATGTTGGCCGGTCCGGCATCACGCTGCTGGTTCCGCCTCAAAATCCAGTCATGCGAGAGGTTGACTGCTCTTCATGGAGAATTGTCAACGACAACTTCAACGGTCACGAAGAAGACCATTTCGGGAAGACTACATTACACCTGTCTTTTACCGAATATTATGTCCCTCTCTACCAGAACACCACGGACCATGGCCAAGACCATGAAGTCTTCTTCTTAGAGTCCGTGGTTTCCATTCATGATTCGGGTGTCTGGTTTGGTGATATCGACATTCTCAAAGCATTTGAGGACGAACGCATCAGCCACAAGGTTGATTTTCGATGCCCCCATACAAACGACGACAAATTTAAATCGACAATGATCTCTGCCGAAGGCTGGGACGACATTCTTGATTCGCCACGAGAACCTTTCGTCGTCAGAGCTCATGGGAACTGGTTGGGACGGCTCAGTGCAATGGCTGCTCTGTCGCAGACACTTTCGGGAGGACATACGCAAGGTATTGTGATGTGTCCGAAGAAAGTTTGTTGGCTTTGCAAAGACGTCTCGGAACACAATCCGCGTTTTCAGCATCCCCTTATCCATATGCCATGGCTGACTCGGGCGTTCATATTCTAGTCTGTAGGGCAGGTTGTGGAAGGGAAAAAAGACTGCTAACTCAGTGAAAACAAGTGCTCCTGTGTCTGCAAAGGGGCTCGTTCTCAAATGGTCTGTTGACATCCTGTAGCTTTGAAAATCTATTTTGTATCTATTCCTAAGAATTTCTACTAGGCTAGGGAATGAAGAAAACAAAAGAAATAGAAACAAGTAAAACATAGGTCAATTATGTGAATGCAAAGTTACGCCAGGGGTGGAAGAAGCAGCACAGGATTTATGTTAATCTTGCACATAGATATCACCCCTATCGTCTAATAACATTATAACATGCGAACGCAGGGCGTGCTCCCTCGAAACTTGACAGATCAAATACTTGAAGGCTGACACAGCATCTCTCAGTCCGTAAACAGGAGTGCGCCTTATATAGCATTGGCCCTCAATGGGAAAGAGAAAAGGGAAATATACTGTATGCCATGCACTCTGCTGCTTATTACGGCAACAGTAGCAGTAGTTACAGTGTGTAGTAAGCCTGAACATATCATTGGGTCTCACAATCCATCCGCAGCTTATTGGCATCAAGAAAATTGAATGTTAGCAACCACTGTGTCATACAATCGAGATTGCAGAGCTTAGAACCTGAAGTAGTTCAGGTGTTTGATGGTCATTGATATTGCAGCCATGCGAGTTTGAAATCTCTCCGCAGAGTGAAATGGCATTTTTTGTCACCTGTCTGAGGACAGATCCTGAAATATATATAAACTTAGATGGAACTATGTCTCTTTCAAGACTTGGAATGTTGATCACTGTCACAATGCCTCGATTTGGAACTACTGATGTCGCTCATTGTTACTTACTTAGATGGAATAACTGTAGAGCTTCGTACCATGCCAAGCAAAGCAAAACCATCTTGTTTGATACTCTTCTGTGCTTATGCAAATCGAGATTGCATTCCTATGCTCCAGTATGCGGTAGATTCTGGCAGTTGGGAAAAAGGAAGATAGCTATAGCCACTTGGCCGCCTATGTATCTGATCGTTCGCGAACGTCAACAAAGAGGACTCCTGAGAGTGAGACCGTGTCTTGCGTCCTTGTCCTTAATGTTGTAGATAAACGGCCCTGTGCCCTTTGCATTGACATCCGACAACAGTAGAACGATTAGCACTCAATCTAATACTGCTTCTGGACATATCACTCCTTGTTAGTTGAACGTAAGTTGATGTTACAGTCGACTTCGAGCCATGCTCGCAAGAGTGAGTGCCCGTTGACAGGACACGACGTCTCGTCAAGCCACGAGAATATTGTATCGAGGCTGCCTGATAGCTCGTACTCAATGACAATGTCATATGTTCGTGGATGTTCCAGGTGATCCTGTGAGATTAATTATTTCTTCTCTAAGTGGCATCCGACGTTGAGGACCCATTGTAAATGTTAGCCTTCTCACGTTGTATCATAGAGAAGCTCGGCGAATATTGACAAGTCCCCTGTTTGGATGAAAGCATCCCCGGATGATAAGATTGAAAGCTGAGCGAGAACAGATCGGCCAGCATCTTGATCGAGCAATGCCATCCCAGCAGACAAGTCCTTGAAAACAGAAAACGGTTTTGGACGGACGATTTGACAATTTAGTCCTCAGGTGCTGGGCATGCTGAATCCAGACAAGGCTGACATGCATAGCAACGCCTCCTGAAATAGATGCCGTGCACCTTGCTGCTTCCGGGGATGGATGGCCTGCTCGTTCTTTGAGCAAGCAAGATGAAGATTCCACCCTGGGCCAACTGACGGCAGAAGTGACGATGCAGTGGTAGTAACAGGACCATTGAACAAGTCATCTGCACGGAGGCAGACGGTGATTGCGAGATCTACGACAATAATGACATCCATGGTCCACGACATAAGCAGGACCCAACCAAGAAAGCACTCGTGGACACCTGTAGCAAACAAGTTGCCTTCTCAGTGAGCCTCGAAATGGTCGTTGCATGGTTTGGTTCCCAGGTTGGCGCGAAGGTCACCTGGATAACTCACAGAGGTGCACATCAGATTTTCGGAGGTCAAAGAGTCACGTCGCGTAGGATGACGATATGAAACTGGACGATGCAAAGCGGAGCAGGATGGTCCGGACAAGGGAGAAATGATTAGGAATCCGAGTAGGGAAGAGAGTTCAATAGGGACGAACATAGGACCATCCAACGCCACGATATCGATACCTTGCCATGGCTGATTGTTCAAGCCTTTTCTCAGTGTCGCATGCAAAGCGGTCGTGCATTATTGGAGTACTTGGAGAGTAGAGAGCCAAGGGCTGTATTATTGTTACCTCAGTTTTGCCTTTTCTGGACTCTGGATCAACTAGTCTCGATATGGTTATATTGGAAATAGTCCACGGGATTACTGCCTCTTGCATACTCCGTAGATGCGGTACAAGAGGAGTATGATGCGTACTCTGTACTATATTCAAGGGGCCAAGATGACCTGCTCGCGTCCAAGGCTCCGCTTCAACCAATCAACCATTTCTTATCATCGATCTGTGACACGTAGATTACGAGTTTACGACCTCGGTCTTGGACAGTCCTGTAGTACTGGGCTCCCGCCGTATGCGTATGCGCGTTTCATCCCACTCCACTCAAATTCTCCTGTCCAACTCGCCGCAAACTTCATGCAACGCCATCTTACTTTCTGCCGCTATGAATGTTCAACCTTGTTAACGCGTCGATTCTAATAGGATGAAGCTGCATGTACTCGTACTCCATATGGTGCTTTGGCTCTGGATCCCCGAATCTGTGTTTGCTCTAATTAGCCTCTACAAAAGTACCTAGATAGGTACGGAATCAAATAGTCCATCCCGTACGGAGTACTCCGTATTCCATACTTTCATTGGTGAGCTTGGATGCCAAAATCGAGCGAAATGGGTTTCCAACACAAATATTAATACTGATTTCCTTGTTATGATCTTGTCAGGAGGGAGATCGAATACCGACGAGAATATCTGAATCACTAACTCACTGCAAACCTAAGTCGCCGGGTGTCTACAGCAAGCTGATGCTAATTACCCGGATTTACGGAGCACTTGATCTTGATACGTAGGAACGTAGTAGTTGATATCTCCTTGCACTTGCCTGGCTTGCATATTGGAGGTTTTGTTTAGTTGCATGGTGACCAAGCATTATCACTGCATTCTGCCATTGCCATGCGGACAGTCGACCTGCCTTCTGATACTCAGGTGCAGTTCTATCGTGTTTGGTTCAGATACGGTCCGAACTGTAAGTTTTTCTTTGACATCGTGATGTATGTTTATGCCTATGTCAGCGAAGACGAGGAATACTATTGCATGGATCCTGCTCAAGATTCGTCCTTCGGTCGTATCAATTTATCTCAATCAGAATGTCCATTGTTATCGCCTACGTTTACATAACTCCACACCCAATGAGCAGTCCGAACTCTACTGGCAGTAGCTCGGTATTATCACATGGTTAGGATATTAATATCAATTCCGTACTGGGCTGAAGTCAGGATGTGAACACGGATGATTACGGAGTCGGCAAGACATCGTGGATTCGTGATAATCAACAACATCTTGAGCCTTGACGAAGTTAACGTACGTGTCGTCGTCTCCACTGCCAGACCCGAATGACGACACACTCCTGCGTGCGACGGAACTCGGGGTTTGGCGCGGGTGGGTACACGAAAATCGTGGTGTTGCGAGACCAGTGATGAGCGGCTCTTGATGCACAGATTAGTTACTCAATTCGACTTCGTAAACGACGGCATAATAATTTGATCAGAGTTTCAGTAGACAAGGTGGCTTGGGAAGTTTGCAGGGTTAATCTGGAGACTCCACAACATCTGTACTCACCGAATTGCATCCTGGACGGCATTTCGTATCGATGGGAAATAACTTGGATGGTGCCTCTCAAATGGATAGGACATCGCACTGCTTCAAGGTTAGTGGCTCTGGTAACCATCAGGACCAATGGTCCAATACCCAGAAGAATAATACCTGTACTTTTGCGTTAAGAGATCTTGCAGTCGCTCACCTCAGACAACGATCATCAAACTGATACGCAACAAAGCCACTACTGGAAGTCTACTGGCCTCGAGGTATTCTACTGGTCCTCACCATTATATTGTAAAGAGTTCCCTTTGCGCGCCCATAATCATCTCGTGTGGTCATCCAAAAATGTCGATTGGATGACAATCTGACGTGCAAGGACCAATTCCACAAGGACATCATGATGGAGATACGGAGTACTATGCGCCAAAAGACCAATACCATCCAGGCTTCACCTGCGCCAAAGACGAGACAAGTACTGGAATTCGATTTGACGACAAAAATACAAGACCGACAGAGCGTTTCCGCCGACCTATCGCAGCACCAACAAAGGTGTAGATTCCTTACCTAGTCAAGGTTCATCTCTTCGGATTGTGATATCTGTGCCTGGAGGTACCACTGTGGTCTGTTTCGGTGTTCGTTTGTGGATTCACTGTTTCTTTGCCCGCAAGGACGGAGAAGCAGGGAGCTTGGAGATGCAGATGAGATGCGACAGCTACGCAGCTAGACCAGTCAAGGGACGATAGCACATTAGTTTGTGTAAGCTTGAAAGCATCACCCGGTATCATTATTTCAGAATGATTGAGGAAGATGCTGGCAAAATTGAACCAAGATACATGCATCCTACGGACAGAGGTCCATAGAACACATCGAATCCATCAATACTGTATTTGGCCAAACAAAATCTCCGAAGTATCGCCATGTCCCTGTCACACTGACTACAGCTGTGAACTGTACAGTACTACGACTGAGACTGGGGCAGTACGCCGTAACGCCGGTCGCCAGCATGCTGCCCCCATTGATGGGCGAAATGTACAGTCGACGACTCGATGGTGGATGGCAATCCATGGCATCCAAGTAAGGTTGGCCGGTTACGCGAGGAGAAATGCGCTCAGGTAGTGAAAGGCTTGGGTCCGCAGTTGGATCAATGTAACACCTTCTACTCTGTAGACATGATTGTCTTAATACGCCATCCGGCAAAAGGCGGATGATGTTTGGGTGACAGTGAAAAAAGCCTGGGATGAATCCACAACAGATACATTTCGGGCGAGATTGGTGTTTTGAGAGAAGCACAAAGAATCCCACATGCATATCTTGGTGGATGAGATGAGATTAATTACATCGAGGTGGCCTTGGCGGTAACTTCATTTCCAGCAGGGCACTTTGTGGCGGTGACAAAAGCCCTTTTTCTTTTGTCCAAGATTTTCAGTGGAAGTTCCGCAACCAGGGTATCTTTTCTGTGGCGAGAAAGAGCGAGGGAAAGTCTTCTCTTCCGCCGCTCTGATCCCCCGACAATCCCGGCGTCGCGAATTGATGGCATCGTGACAAACCCAGCTCTCCTGCTGACCATCATTGGATACCAGGTCGTTTGGCCATTGAGCCGTCAAGGGATGCTCTAGGGTCATCTCGAAGTGCAAAAAGCCTAAGAGAGGGGGGTAGAGAAGAGCATCAAGGCCAAATGACAGTGCCCCTTTAGACCCTGCAAGATACGGTGACAGCATCGTCTTGTTATGGCTGGGCCCTTCCATGGCTGCGTACGACTCCTTCGCAGCCCCAGCACGCGCCGACTGAAGTCCTTAATGGCGTTACTCCATACAGCCCCTGTGGCCCCAACCCCAACCAGATACTTCCTGTACAGAGTAGGCCGACTACGAGAATTAATGATAGTCCGCTCTGCAAAACTCACGTTATCATTTGACACGCTTCTCCACTCGCACTTGAAAGTCACAATCATCTTCTGTCCACAGTTCTGGAACACTGTGCTAACCTTTTTGTTTCTTCGCTACGCTGGAGTACTAGTGGCTCAAAACCACATGCCTCTATGACTCCACTCCAATCTTCCTGGAAGACTATCAAAATTTGAGACAAGCTGGCTAGCCCTGCAAGTCAAGTGTGCACTCCACCAAAGTGTAAATCCAAGATCCAAAGTCTGAATCTCAAGAGTCAAGATCACCCACAGCTCGCTGAGCAGTGAACACACGGACTTGTTTTTTTCTCAGGACCACAGTGATCATCCGATTCT
Source organism: Evansstolkia leycettana (assembly GCA_000787455.1). NCBI lineage: Eukaryota > Fungi > Ascomycota > Eurotiomycetes > Eurotiales > Aspergillaceae > Evansstolkia > Evansstolkia leycettana. The sequence continues at coordinate 89,815 of JSYV01000485.1, read as the reverse complement.
TCTTTCTCTCGTCTTTCCACCTTTCGAGATTCTCCACCTCAGGGTAACGGAGTCGGGAAAGATCTTTGTTGAGGGTCAACAGTTACTTATGGTGTTACTATTTGCGTTGCATAGATGCTATGCCTACAGCATACTCTCCGTATATTGGACCGAATCTGCGAATCATTAATAGACTGCCCATCCTAGTGTAGTTTGTGATAATCTATCTTGTAAGCGCGATCCTTCCATCCACAAAACTGTCTAGTTTAATAAGTACTGTACATACACAGTAGGCACCGACATGGAATCCAAGTGCACTTCTCCGAATAGCTATCAAATAAGTAATTTGCTTTGCAACCGTTGTGCGAAGTTCTACGTATGTACGGAGTACCTAGGCGTTTCTTTTTTTACCCCCAAATGTAGAAAAAGCCACAGTGGACATTGAACCTTGGTCCTACCATACTGTACTGAGTACTCCGCCCGACGCCGTCTTTGTGACCGTATTCAGTGTTCATTACACGAGGCTTTTTCCCGATCCGTCAATACGCAATCAGGGATCATCGAGAATTATTTGACCAACATGCCTGCAAAGTGACCACAGAGTTTCATGTCGTGCTGCAAGGCCTGTCGCTTGAGCAATCTCCTCCATTCGATCAATGATGGCGAATGCCGACCGAAACCATTCGAGTCGTGTAATTGGCCCCCTGGTTCGACTACCCAGGCAGGCCGAACTTCGAAGCAATTGGAAGTCAGGGAAGATTCTCCGAATGACGTAAGATTTCCATGAGGAGCGGATTCGACTCTGGCAGTTAATACCGATTACCGAACCTTCACGAATCGTAATTACTTTCCTACATGTAGTGTCAGAAACTTGAGTAACGCGGCCTTGACTTTTGGATGAGAAAAGTCAGTTAGAGAAGCGGGATCTTGCTGAGATTATCGTTGGCGATCGGGCGCAATAATAATAATGATCATACAGTCATGATAATGATACCTCGCTATGATACTCCGTACATATCGCTCAAGCAGGGATGCACTGTATGCATAATACATTACAGTTCATCTACTCCGTAGTCAAGCATTTGCCTCTGAATAATCCTTACTGTGTATACAAATACATGCTAGGGAGTCTGCTGCACAACAATAGTGATATGACACAGGCAGCTGATCAAAAAATTATTGATGGTAGAAAATCCTTCATACCCATAAGCCATCAGCGCCTCCGATGATTACGTCGTCAGTTTCCGCGGCTGAGTTCGTTTCTTCCTTCGCTTCGTTTGTCATATTGATCAAACTTTCAGATTTTCAGCAGTGGAGGGCTTTCGAATCCGTGAGACGGTTGAACCAGTAGAAATTGAACAGCGAAGAAGAAAAATTACGCCGAACTTGTACCGAATTCAAAAGATAAGGGAAGATGAGAGGCCCAAGGTCCACTAAACCTTCTGGGAATCGATGACAACCACTCTTGAGTCGGTCACAGCCAGCCTGCTATTGGCTTGTCCAGGAGACTACAACCACAACCACCGTCAATTATTTGGCTGCTACTGCAGCTGCAGCCTGTTACCCTTACATTACATCTTACGGAGTCCCATACACCGCAATAATAAAAATAATAACGCTGCCTTGGCCCTCTCACGGCCGGGAATGGATGGATAAGCTGGATCCATCACTTCCTTTCATTGCCGCCTCCCTTCATTTGTCTCATTATTATTACCGTATTGATGCTCCGAAGGCGTTTCTTGTTCCAGCTGTTGATTCTTCCCACATCCACCCAATAACAAACATCCTTGCTTTGTCTCTCAGAGGCAAATATAGTTTGTCCCCCATCCATCTAAACTGGTACATGCCTTACATAACATGTAACAACAAACATGGATGGACCCCATATTACACAGTATTTCCTTTGAAGTCATCATTACTCTGTATGCCCGACTGCCGATGGTAACGTGATTACACAGAGATTGCCGCCAGCCTCCCTTCCCACCACTCAAAATTACAGACACCGTATCATGACCCAGAGGAGTCATCGAAGGACAAGATAACTTACTCATAATATCTGGGCAGTGAAATTTCTGGCCTTTTCCAATTCATGAGTAGTCTACTAGGCTGCGTAGTACATGTCGTCTCCTTTTCCGACTGAGCAGTGTTCAATAGTCCAGCCCCCCTATCAGTAGTGACTCAGTAGTGATCATCTGGTGGCATCCACAGGCGGTAGTTACAAGTGCTGTACTCTCTGTATGTAATAATTTCAGTGCCCTTTGTCCATTCCTTGCCTCTCCGCCCGGTGACTATGGAGTACGTCGCGACTAGTGATCATCGACTTGCACTCTCTTCTCTCCCGCGCCTCCCGGCCCCCTTTGCTAACTCCGTTGGCGGTGGCACTTTTTCCTTTTCTTTTCTTTTTGCCTTTTTCCTTTTTTCACTCAATTATTTCCCACCGTACGGAACTCCGTAAAGCAGAAACCTTAGGCGGCTCCCAGCGACGGTTGCAATGCGACGCTAACCAATCTTGCAATTGGATCTGATACGGGTCCTAGACCTCTAAGCGTGCGAGGTCTAAGACCAGACCCTCACCTTTTCTAGGGCTTGCTGTTGATAGCCTGATGCTGCTGCTGACCGTGTCGCCAGCATCCACTTGGTTCCTCTGTGGCTCTGACATCAACCCGGTATTTTCATTCTCTTCAAGACAAAGCAGAGACAATCGAAACTGAATGACCAGCCCGGAACTGGCTCAAACGCGGCCAGAAAGGAGGATCAACCCTCTGGACCTGCGTCCGGGTCCCAAACTGTGTGCCTATGGATACCACATCTTCTCCTCCGGACGAGGAACTAACCAGAAATCTACCCTGGCTCTTCTAGCAGAGTGAATTGGGATAGCTGGACGAGGGATGATGTCTTGACCTCATCCTTCAATTATCCCAATATTATTTTACCTTCTTCATTGTTTTATTTTAGTCTTATTTCTTTTCCGCATGGTTCTCCTTTCTTATGTCCTTTTAAATATCTGATTCCTTTCGCATTCAATATTAGACTTTTCTTTTTTTGGCATTTTATTCTGGACTCTCCTTCATCTCTTGCCGTTTGTCAATCATACCGGCTTCGCCTTCCGCTATCCTACTATATGATCTGGCCCGCCATTGCGCTGTCCCTTGAATTACCCCCTTCATTGCCTTCATTCCATCTGCCAAGGCATAGACAACATTCTGCGGATTTGTTTATTCCAGCCAACCCGCAGGACCTTCAGATTCGGAGACTTCGATACACTTCCACGTCGGGACGGACCATCTAGATCATCTCGGCGTTATCTCTCACCTTGGTGGTCTTTGGAAGAATTTCCGCACTCACCCAGCGCAGTGAATCTACTCATTACACCAACAGAAGTGTTCCTGCTGTTCTGATGTGAATTCCATGACATCCATACTCGAGGACATTCTGCTTCACCCTCCGCCGTATGCTTCACCCTCCGCCGTATACTTCACCGTCCCCTCAACCGTGTCGTCCTCATGCGTCCGGATCTGGCTCCGCAGTACCGTTCCTCGATACCCGACCCTATAACTCCCACGATATCAGCTCATGCCAGCGAGGAGGCAGATAGTTGTGCCAAGCAATCCTTGGAGCGTCTTCCCGCTGATTCATTTCACTGGACCACTCCTTTTAAAGACGGCCTTCCAACGCCACCCAGCGATATGACAGGGGTCACTTACAACACCCTTCCGTCCTCCAACTATGGAGGGAACTTGGATGGGATGCCGATCAACACTTACGCAAAGCTCTCATCCGACCCGCATGCATCGTTGGGTGTCGTACCTGCTGCAATGGTTCCAGCTGTCAAGTCCAAGGCTTATCCAGTGTCCTCCGCCTCCAAATCTGCTCCTGCTTCTGAGCGTGCCGATCAGAGAAGGTCTACAAACTCGTCAATAGCCTCATACTTGCAGATTCCTTCGTCGATCAATGACAGCAAAGGCAGTCTTGCCGAGTTCGCTGCTCAGGTGCGTGCCATTGGTCCTTGTTCTTGATCTAACCACTAGGTAGCAACGCTGACAGTGAATCAGATGACTTGTTTATTCTGGTTCGAAAAAACTGCCAAATTGAAAGCTATCGAAGACCTGAAACCCACCCTGGCACTTGTTCGCGAATCAATACCGACAATTGGCTTCCAGAAATGGGTTACCACGATTCTGTCGACTACGCAAGTCAGCCAGAATGTCATTCTGTTAGCCCTGATGTTCATATACCGCTTGAAGAAGTTTAATCCTGGGGTCAGAGGAAAGAAGGGCAGCGAATTCAGGTTGATGACGATTGCTCTGATGCTGGGCAATAAATGTAAGTATGATCGGCTTTCATCATGACACGTACAAGTGAGTTTACTGATGGGGACTTGGTAGTTCTCGATGACAATACCTATACGAATAAGACATGGGCTGAGGTCTCCGGGATATCCGTGCAGGAGATACACGTGATGGAAGTCGAATTCCTCAGCAATGTCCGATACAATCTTTTCGTTTCGGAAGACGAATGGGCCAATTGGCATGTCAAGCTCGGGCTCTTTGCCGACTATTTCGACAAGGCCTCTCGCATTACTCTGGACAGCGAACTGAGTCCGACAACTCCTTCACGGCAAATTTCACCGACCTTAGCTCCCACATCTCAGACACAACCATTGTCACCATCCTCGAAGCTACCGTCACCCCCGATCTCTGGCTCTCTCTACCCTCAGCAGAATTGGAATCTGCCGCTCAATGCCTCTAAATATGCGGTTCCTTCACAAACCAGTGGTGAGATCCCGCCGGTGAGCTCTCGGAAACGAAGCAGAGACGAGTCCGTCGAAGAGCATCCAGTGAAGAGAATGGCCGTGTCGAGTAATGTCCCGAATTCGCTTTCTGTCATGCCACCGTCTTCCTATATCAATAACATTCCGACCCTTCCCCCGGTCCCAACGCCTACGTCTGTCCCGCCTCATGTGCCAGTGACCAACTCAATCCCACACTTACCGCGCCCCAATCTCCCGCCTGCTTCAACGGCTATGGTTCACGGCAATTCGACGGCTGTTTCTCTGCTTCCGACTCCCACAGGTCGTGCTATGGTCACCGCGTACGCCCCAACCAGCACCTGGGTCCAACAAGTCCCTACCTCTACCACAGGCCCAGCAGTCGCAACTGGTCCGTACAGTACGTCTCTGTCCCTGCCGGACCCGAGCAGGCACGCTTCTAGCGCCTTTGCTGTTTCTTCGGCCGCGGTGTCTCCAGCAGTATCTGCATATTCCGTCCATACGCCCCAAACGCACCTGTCTCCGTCATTCTTCCTGGCGAATCGGAATTCACCCTACCGGCCTGTGCGAACGTTCAATACTCTATTGATCCCCCCACCCTCGGGGTCTCTGCAGCAACACCGAAGCATTCCCTTCGATCACATGCATTATCAACCTCTGGGTAAGACTGCCGCAGAACGCAAGACAGGCCTGTTGCCGTACCTTCACCATGGAGCCTGGCCTCAGGGACAATATGTTCAGCCACTCTTCCATCAAGCTCAAAATTATTCGAACTGAATCCACAATCCGGCGGTCTATGACCGTCCCACGTTAACGACCCGTTCCGACCCTACACTTTTTTTTGACATTCTACCTACGTCTGTACATATTTTGTTCATTGATCATGATTTATTTGCATTATTATGGCGTTTTCAAAATAGACGGAAGACGGACTTTCTGTGGCATCCATTTATCTGGGATTCTTGGGGTCTGGGCTGGGTGGTGTACGGCTGATTCTTTGTTTTCTCGGTTGCCACAATTAGCATGATGGCGTTTTGCTGACACTTTTTTACTGTGCGGATGTATCGATCTACAACTGCATGATATCGGCGTTCCATCTTTTTTTGGGCTCAGCTCTATTTGGCCTTGACTGGTCTTTGCTGGTGATGAGAAGATCACATTCAATTCGAATGACATATTGGCTAACATTGACTTGGTTTCAAATCTTTCCCGTCGAATAGCCCATTGCAAATGTAGAATGGGATGGCATGGATACCACCATGTGATCCGTCTATGTAGAAAAGAATTGCTAGAGTTGCTCTGACATGATGTATGTTGGCGTTGTAGTGAAGGAGTGGGCTGGATTGGGATATATGCACTGATAACACCAGATGACCGAGCCATCGTTGATATTGGGCTTTTTGATACTTCCATAATGACTCGGGAGAGTGTTCCTAGTACTGCTTGCTCAAATGGCTGATGTACATGTGCAACTAAGCAGCCCTGCCCTGTGTGTTCGTACTCTATTTCGCAGTCTACAAGTACAGGTAGTTAGTCTCCTGTGCTCTAGTTTTGTAGATATATCTAACGGGTTGGATCCCCTACCTCTGGGGCAGTTTTGTAGCGCATCCTGGATATTCGCCAATTTCTCATCGGTATCTCGAATATGCGTATATACACCTCATACAAGTCATCAAAGCAATGCAATCTTTAAGTGCTCATAAGAAACAGAAAAAGCAGAGCAATGCAGATCCCGATCCTGCCCCCTTGAATAAACTGTACAACAGTACGAACCGGCAAGCGGCCGTTGAACAATATAAAACGTGTACAGAAAATATGGTCGCCGCCCAAGTGAAATGACAAGAATCGAATCGAACGGTGAGCACTCAATCAGGTTAGTGCAGAGAGGAAAAGGGGAAAAAGGAGAAGAACATTGTCGAGGAGCCGTGGTATTTACAATCACGGTCTGCGGTTTTCGAGACCCTCGATCAATCACCGTTTTCAATATCCACTCTTAATCATGGGTATACGGGATGCCGGGGACCGGGTGCTTTTTGTCGAAATCATCGAGTTCGCTGCCGTCACCGCTATACCCGATCTTGTCTCGGTTGTCGTCTATGATGCGCGCATACTCGAGCAGCAGACGGAACATGTAGATCTCGATGTCTTCGTCGCGCAACACCTGCTGGGCCCATTCGCGGCTTTGCGTGGCAATCATCTTCGCTTCGTACTCGTGTCTGCGGACGTAGACGGCCTGATTGTCGCGCTTGGCTCGATGCCTAATCGCATCCGAAGGCCGCCCAACGCCGATGAGATAAGTCATGAGAGAATACAGATCATCATAACGATTGTCCATAGGGATGAAATGACGCCATGCGAATAACCTCGAGTCGTGCCATTCTCTGAAGATGGTTGCCTTGATGCCCAACGACTTGCTGAGATGGAATGCACGCCATCTGCCGGAGAAGCTGTGGCCGTCGACATCGACCAAATATTTGGCCTTGAATTGCTCACTGAGCGTGATCGAATTCTTGTAGGTCCAAACCTCACTGTAGAAAGGGCATTCCGCAGGAATGCAGCCCCATGCCTCAGTAAAGCCGACGTCGAAGTGTTTCTCAGCAAAGTCGGACGCGTTGAAATGGTCATAAGGTTCATATGTTCCAGGTACACGCTCGATCATAATCGAGACATCTTGGCTTTCCGAAAGAGTGCTGTTTGTGAGCAAGACAAGTCGCTGACGGTGCATATGCCGCCAATTATCCTCCAACTGGACACCTCCAGAAGTGACACCACGCCAGATGAGGGAGTCCGCCTTGTCTTCCCAGTCGTAGTCGTACTTCGAGTTGTACACGTACCGCTCATCCTTGAGGACGTACATATTGGCCGGGAAAAGAATATCGTTGTTCACGCTGACCTTGCATTCGCTAAAGACAGGCACCAGTCGCTGGGAGGCCGAAATACTCGACGCGGAGTAGAGAAAACCATGCTCGTTCTGAATTGCTGGACCGACTGTGCAGAGGTCCGTGGAAAGATTGAAATTGCTCACAAAGCCGCCGATGTCCGTCTTGTACAACTTGTCGGCATCTTCGACTGTCATATTTGGGTTCCGCGCTGGAGATTCTGGAGGACAAGCCAATTTGGCAATATGCATATACTGCTTGTCCGTGGGCGAAAACCATTTGGGATCGGTCCGACCGTCCCAGTCATTGTGTTGTCTATCGAAGTCCAGGAGATCACTCATGTGCTCGGTGAAATGATCCTTCGCATCAGGATCGAGTTGCCTCGAGCTCATTTCGGTCTGCAGCATCATTTGCAGGTCCTCAAATGGCACCACCACTCGCGGCTGGTCCAGCTTGTTCATCGCTATGTCCATGTCCGGCAGATATTTCACAAATCGCTTGATCAAGGTACTCAATGTTTCGGAGCGCCAGTTTGAGTTCGTCAGCTTGACAACCCGTTTATTGCGGATATGTAAGCCTGCGATTCCATCATCATGCTCTTGCAGTCTTGCGGCCATTTGCCGGATGAGCTTCGGTTCGATGGCCCAGAACGGTCGCAGATCGTCCATGATCTGATCAAAGTCATCGATATTGCGTACATTTCGCTCTCGCGCGAACTTGTACCATTCCTTGAAGCCTGGAGGTGGATGCCGTCCATATTTCTGCCTGTATTTGGCGACGGTCTGACGGAAATTCCGCGAGCGGTCCTCGTCATATCGCTTCCACTTCTCATTTGCTTCCTTTATTAGATCTGATATGGGGTGAGCATCTTCCGGCTCATAGACTATGTCGAGTCCACCGCCGTGGATTCCATCTGGGGCCTTAAGGAAATGAATGTCAGCGGTCAGCAAAGGAGTATTGATCAATGGAGTCAGGTTTCAAAACGAACCGGACGGGTATCCGCAGAGTAATCCACCCATAGGGGAACCTTGATAATTCTGGAACGGTTGCCCACATCGGAGAAAAAGTACGCGTTCACAACGAAGACAAAGAGGCCAATGCTCGCGAATATCACAAGGAACTGTACTGTCCGCCTTCTCAGGCCCAGCCTTTCACGTTCGATCATCCTGGGGAAAAGCTAAATAACCCCAAACAGGGCCAGCGAGCTGGAGATTCAGAAGGCTGGGGTGGCCTATCACAGACTCGGACACAGCAACATAGATGAGACAAAGGGTTCCACAGCGTCTTTCAGGGATTGACTTGGAGGAGCGACAAGGGCTAGAGGTGGTACAAACATGCTCAAAGAAGAAATCTGCGGCCACTCATCTTTGCGAGTACTGTAACGGGACAGGGACGAGATTGAAAATGTTGTCAAGAGATCAGGAGTTTCCCCAAAGAGTCCACACTCCAGATTACGATTCCAGAGCCGGCCCCTTTTGCTCTAATTACCGGTTACGGATTAACCCACGGTACGGCACATCGACCTCCGACTGGCTGGGAGCTGGGAAAATTGGACCCAAGGGCCGGGAAGAATTATTACGCCGCTATCCGGATCACAGCCTATTTCGCCAGGAGCGAGCTAACTGCCTTTGGGGGATTCTGGCGAACAGGTTCTTCCGTTCCGACCTTTCGACATCGCTAGAGAAGTTTGTACGCAATACGGAACTACTTGGACATCTCTCGCCAGGTGAACACAATGCCCCCACGGCTTCTCGGGCTGCCTGTGCAGCTGCAGCATTTTATATCAAGACCAACTCAGATTGCCTCGCCTTTATCGTTTTTGCTGCCCCAATTCCAGCAACAGAGTCGCAATGCTCACATCCTAGCCTCGCTCTCCGATACGCCCGGAGCATACAGCAAGAGAATCAGACGGGGTCGAGGTCCTGCATCGGGCAAGGGAAAGACCTCCGGTAGGGGTCACAAGGGTCAGAAGCAACATGGAAAAGTGCCGGCGAACTTCAATGGTGGTCAGACACCTGACATTGTCGTCCATGGCGAGCGTGGGTTTAAGAATATGTACGTGGTTTACGATGGCAGAATTGTTAAGCACGAAACGGGATTTTTGTTTTTGGAGGTCTGACATCTCCCTCGTTCGTAACTTCCAGATTCTCCGTCGAAATGGCGCCCGTCAACCTTGACCGAATCCAAGAATGGATCGACCAAGGCCGCATCGACCCAACTCGTCCCATCACCGTCCGCGAATTGGCCCAGTCCCGCTGCATTCACCAGACCAAGGACGGAGTCAAGCTGCTCGGCCGCGGCGGAGAGAACGTCTTGAAGCAACCGATCCACATCGTCGTCTCGCGCGCTTCTGCAACCGCCATTGCCGCCGTCGAAGCCGCTGGAGGGTCTGTTACAACTCGGTTCTACACGCGAGCAGCCATCAATCGCATTTTAAAGAAGGAGACGCACCCGTTCGTGTCCATGGCATGGACGGCGCAGAGCGGCAGCGAAGGGCTGAACAGAGCCGAGGGGCTCACACCAGACATGACGGAGTCTAAGATCATGAAGGAAATGGGTTTCCGCTACCGCTTACCGGACCCGACCAAGCGAAGAGACATCGAGTATTATCGTGATCCCGCGCATAGGGGTTATCTGAGTCACCTTCTCAAGCCGATGGAGGGACCCAGTCTGTTCTTCCGCTCTCCGGCAGAGAGGAAGTCCATGGCGGGTGTCAAGAAGGAGAAGACGCTGCCGGAGAACAGACTCTGGTAGTGCATACCATCTTCTTCTTGAGTTGTGTTTTCTCGAGTTTTCATTTCAGAGTTATTCTTTACAGCTACGTGTACTATAAATATCGTTCGCCAATTATTGGGAATAAGGATTGACTGGGCATATCACTATACTCATCCCATTCCGATTATGATCTTGTATCTGGCTTCATCTTTGATCATAGGAATGAATATCTATGGAGTCATGGGATCATGGGACATCCAGCTAGGCTGTCTGTGCGACGTCGAGTAGGAAAGAGTTCGCTGCAGTATTCGTTTTGTACCGACGTACTATAATCTCTAGCAAGAACGCTCTAAACCTCTGGCTGCTTCAAGATCGCCTCGTTCTTGTCAGTAGGCCTCATTAAGGCCCAATAAGGCTACCTGAAATCCTTTGTGGGCGGTTCCATTGGACAGTGAGTGCTGCGCAAATCAAGAAAGGACTTACAGCCTCCAGAATCTATATGTTTGCAGCTTTAAGGCTATCTTTCTCGTTCGCTATAAAGCTTATAAACAGGATAGCCGCCAACCTGAATGACTCAAATGGAGAAAGAGATCCCAGAACAGAACCAGAGCAGAGAAACTCCGCATCGACGCTCAGATATAAGGTACATAAAAGCCACGGAAAGTTAAAAAAAAAATTAACGACAGCCGAACGCCATGCCTCATCTCAAAGGCCCAGGCGAAAGCATCTGACGAAAGAACGGCTTGCGACGATGAGTCAAAGAAGACAAGAGGAGAATCAACCTCCGAGAGAACCGAGATCATGCGAAATTATATCAAACATATCCGAAAACCACGAGCACAAACAGAACAGGGTATCGTAGATGATCAACATTCCAAAACACTGGCACTTGATAAGTCATAAAAGCGCCGAGGACGATCATCGTAAAGTGCGTTAAACCATCATCATAATGCCTGCTCCGATTCCAATACCTTTTTAAATCCACGCCATATTAAACCGATGGAAAGTAAAATCATAAAAGGAGACAGAACGGAAGTCTAAAGAGGGTAGTCAAAGTAGATGACGACAAGAAAAATTCGAATGGCAGCGATTACAGCTTCCACGTCGTATCGGTGGTATCATCCGCACGTTCGCAATGATCCCGCAACCATCGCGAGGCAAGGATCTGCCGAATGTTCCAGCGCTTGCCTACATCCATTTCGAGACAGCCTTTAATCAGCTCAAGTGCATACTCCCGATCTTGACGCACTTGGTGGTCTTGGGTGTCTCCGAGCACAGCATCTTGATCCCAATTTCCGCTGAGAATGTTTGATTGGATCCTAGGCGCGAACGGGTCTTGGAATGGTCGCGACCCAACCACGACTGCAAAGACAATGACACCATACGCCCAGATGTCGACAGAAGGGCTGATAATGCCGTTGGTGGATTGCAATAATTCTGGGGAGGCGTACTCCAAACTTCCCGCCACACTGGTACTCGAGTCAGCGGGGCCAATAGTCTTGGGCGGAGGACGGTCGGCTGCATCGTCATATGGATCTGGCGAACTAGTCCCGTTGTCGCTGTTCATCCATTCCGCCATGCCGAAATCACAGAGTACGAGATTCGATGACTCCAAGCCATCGGGAGGATCAACTGGATCCAAGAGGCAATTCTCCAATTTGATATCCCTGTGGACGACTCGAGCATCCTCATGCAGATACCGCAATGCACACGCTAGTTGATATGAGTATTTTTTGGCGAGTTTTAGGTCTAGTCCACGACGGTTCTGGCGGACGAGGTCGAAGAGAGTCCCGCCGATGGCCAGTTTTGTGAAGCAGAAAGTCGCATAGTCTGTTTCGTAGACAGCATCAAGCGTAAGGACATGCGGGTGATTGAGGTAGCGCCAAACTCGGACCTCATGATCAAACTCTGCTTGAACTTGATCGTTTTCTCTCTCGCTCTTGCCAGCAACATGTTTCTTGACAATCTTGACAGCCAGCCGTCTTGTTGCACCACTTTCCTCGACCTTGAACGCTTCCTTCACGATGCTGAAGCCTCCAAAGCCTATTTGCTTTCCAAGGACGTAGTCAGTTCCCACCATTTGGCCCTCATCATCTGGCTTTGGGGCAGGTTCCTCTCGACTACTCCACATAGAAAGGAAGGTGCTTGCTGGAGACTTGCCACTTGAGCCGGTCGATCGTCGGGAACATTGACGCATAGCGCTTCTGACGCTACTGTTTCTGTCCAAAGTGGAGCTGCGGGATTTGCTCCCAAACGGTGTGGTAGCGCCTGCGGACCAAGAACTGCGATCGTCGGACAGAGTTGACGGTTGCGCTGGCGATGCCACACAAACAGGCGAAAGTAACATCTCTCTGGTGCTTTCTGGAGGAGTGCGCAGCTCCTCCGTGATGGTAGATACGGTGGAAAGCGATGGGAGGGAGGTGAGACGGTCGAGGTCAGATCCAGCAGGGAGATCATCCTCTGGACTACCCAGAGGACCAGCACGAGAAGGACCTGTCCGAAAAGTGCGCTGGGCTTGGCTCCGCTTGGGACTGAAACCCCAAGTTGTGTTCTTTGTATCATCACATTCATCATCGTCTTGCGACAAGGCATTCCTCAACCCAGAAGTTCGAGGCTGAGCGTAAGTTGCCCGGTTCTTTGTGTCGGTTTTGGCCAGCGGTTCCTCCAGCGTATGCTGTCGACCAGACTCAAGCGTGACTGTAGGATTGAAACTGATGGATGGACGCCGATTTTGGAGAAAGCTGTCGAGAGGCGAAGCCCGAACATCGTCGGGTTTGTGTGGAAACTCGAGTTCTTCATGTGGGCGGTCGTCATGGCGAGGGACTGAGATGGGAGGCGTCGCTGAATGTAGATCATTCAATACACTGTTCTCTTCATCAGTACCGTGACGGTGTACGCCATGATCTTGAAAGATGTTGGTACGATCGCCCTCGATACCATCTCCATCGGCCGTCGGATTTTTGCCTCCATCTTCACCAGTCCACGACCTTCTTTGTGAACGCTGAAAGGACGTTTCGATCCTCAAGCCTGGCAGTGTGTTCCTCTCAGCCTGCGCCATGCCCTCGCGGAGAGGACGATCTGAGAATCGATGCCGACACCAGGGATGAACCGGTATGCATTCAGATCATGCACAATTCACCAAGTTACTGATCACTTTTCGATATTTGCGATGCAAGAAGGGGGGTGGGAGGTTGATGAGCGCGTTTTGGGAGGCAAAGACTGATGGCTATCTCTTATCAAACTATGACCATCTGACTGATTTATAGAGTGTAGTTCAAGAGGCAAAAAAAAGAATCAGATCTTCCCTTTGCCTCAGGGATTCAGGGAGAGTGATGGCTGACTGCGCCAATAGGTACGTCAATACGTCCGTAGGATGGAAAGAAATTGTTTGACTCGAGTGAGACAACGATAATACTGGCCTAAGAATGCGCGATGAAGACGTCTCCATTCATCGGGAGATGACGGAAACACAGAAAAAGCAACGGGCGGGGCTCAATATTATTCAATTGAAATTGCAAAGAGATTGGATCAGGCAACGGAGCTGTCCGAAAGAAGGAACCAAATCAGCCAGACCAAACTGCATGTGATGATGTGACAGGAAAATGATTCACCTGACTGGTCAACCCCTAATCTCTTGCCCTATACCGTGCCCAGAATAGGCTTAGCAGGGCCAGTCACATGTCGGGTGGTCTCAAGCTGCGGGTCGCACGGCTAAGGCTTGTTTGGATAGGCGCTTTGGACGCTGGACCTCCTTTTGGCCTGACTGGGTGAAAGTAAGATCTGGGGAAACAACCGACAGTCCTACACAGTACGGTATCAACTCATTACGTCCAGCTCCTTACGAATCGCTTCCGAATTGCGCACCTTTTTCAATTCACCACTCCTTTCGTTCTTATTTCATCTTGTCACTCTGGAAGTAACCTCTTTCATTCATCTTCTGTTTCAGTTCTGTCCTGTCGGAGCGTACAGCTGTCAACGGAGGAGCTCTCCGAGCCATTACTCCGACCACTTTCCTCCTAGCCGGTCGAGATTTGACGTGTTCTATTGCTGATATATTTTGACTCTCGTTTTGAAGAGGAGCACTCGGACTGTATCGGTCAATTAAGCCCGATCAGATATCGCTCGCCGGTTCCGATTCAATGTTCATGTTTCAGGAGTCGCTCGTTGTTGCAGATCAACGTACTCGTTTCTACTTCGTCAATTGCCACACTCGTTTAACGTGCTGAAATCATGACTCGACCTCAGATCATCCGAGCTGGTACGTGCCTAGCCTGTCGTAGCGGAGCGATGTTGAATGTCGGTCAGCGTGGTTGTTGACTATGGAATCATTCTAGATACCATCGATCTCCAAGATCAACATGCACCCTCTGCTAAAGATCACTCAAGACATCCCGCTCCGCTGGGAAATGGTCGACATGCACCCCATCAAGAGCAGTCTATCCGTCATGCAGCGCAAGATGAAAAAGCTGAGATGCTGCATGGACCCGAAACGGACGAAATCCACCTGCATTACGATGCGCGCCCGGATGGCATCGATATTTACGACGAACCAGAGGATATGGACGACCAAATTGGACACAACGAAGGTCGGAATGCTCATTACGGCAACGGTAACATCTCTTCGGAGGATGGGGATCTTGCAGATGGAGAGGGCGATGATCTTCTGGACGACGATTTGATGGACAAGATCTCAAGTTCTCCGTCGATCGATGACGGTACGTTATTCATTCTCCCTATACTCTTGATTAAGAAGATTCGTGGCTTACAATATTTAGAGGACATTGATTTTGAATTTGTATACGCGCTTCACAATTTCGTAGCAACCGTTGAAGGACAAGCCAATGCAGCAAAGGGAGATACCATGGTTTTGCTCGACGATAGTAACAGTTACTGGTGGCTGGTACGAGTCGTAAAGGACGGTAGCATAGGTGAGCTAATCTCGGTTCTGGCGACGACGCATCATTAACAACAGTCAGGATATCTGCCCGCTGAACATATCGAGACACCCACCGAAAGACTGGCCCGATTGAATAAGCACAGGAATATCGATGTATGTTTGAACGTCTACTATTTTAGAAAAGAAAACTGACAATTGTAGCTCTCTGCAACAATGCTCGGTGATAATTCTGAAAAATCGAAGAATCCCTTGAAGAAGGCGATGCGCCGCAGAAACGCCAAAACGGTCACTTTCACGGCACCGACCTATATTGAAGCATCGGATATTGAATACTCCACCGATGAGGAGCTCGCTGAAGGGGACTTCTACAATGTTGATGACGAGGCAGCAGTAGGGGATAGTCGCGATGCACACGAAGGTCAAAATGAGAATATTGTTATCGAACCTCTCAGACCGAAACCGCTTCGGGAGAAGGGAGTGGAGGAACAGGAAGTCTCTGAGCAGACCGAACAACCAGATCATACAAGCCCAGAGAAGAGTCGGACGAGTGAGGAGATAATTGAATCACCGGGTAAGATCAGTTATTGGTCACCATCACAGTATGACGCGAATACTAACTCTCTCTCAGCGGAGCCTACTGTTAGCCGGTCTCGGAATGGTACCGTACGTAACACGGACTCTTTCTTCAAGGATGACACCGTCGAAACCAAGAAGATATCTTTGACGCCCAATTTGCTTCGAGATGAGGTCAGCAGCGGCTCGCTTTCCAGCGAAGCAAGAGAGGTAAGAATGCTTCGGGCAGGCATTATTAAGATAGAACACTAACCGTGATCTTCAAAGGGGCGTGGAAGTTTCGAAACGGGCGACAAGACGTTTGGGTCGAATGACAAAGCCAAAGATGATAAGAAGCGAAAAGATAAGAAATCAGGGATGCTCAGTGGGCTATTCAAAAGAAAGGACAAGAAGAGTAAGACTGCGGACGATGAGGCTGAGGAACTGGAGAAGTCTGTGGGCGAGTTGTCCCGGTCGTCGCCGCAACCAAAATCGTCCTTGGAGTTGTCCCAGGAACCCCGTTCTTCTGGACCTCAAAAGCAGTCCAGCAAACTGCAAAAGCAACCGCCATTGGAGATGTCCTCCACAAAGACAGAACCACAGCAGGGCTCCGCGGCTCTGTCATCTATCGACAGCAGTGATAATACAATATTAGGTGCCAAGCCAAAGGTCGACCAGTCGATCCGACAAGTGATTTCGCTAGACACCAGGCAATCTTCCGAGTCTCGCAAGCAGTCCTCAGAAGAATCTCGGGAGGCTGTGGCTTCCCCTAACGGAATGAGGAGTCCCGTGAAGATTCCAGCTTCAACAATGTCCGAACCCAGGGAAACTCCGATGTCGCCAATCGAGGCTGCAGAATGGCCTCGACAAGACACATTTGATCAAGCTCCATGGAGCCAGCATTCTGTAATGTCGCCTCCGCAGAAGTTTGTGCCGCCAAAAGCGAACGTGGAATATCAAAGCGTCGTTGCAGAGTCGCCGGTCAATGTGTCACCTTTAGAAGCTCCGGCATCTACCAACGTACCGGGGCTTATGATGGACACCTCATCACAGGAGGAGCGTTCTATCTCACCACTCTCTCCGCCATCGTCTCCTGGTGCCGACACTAACGACACCAAAGTCAGTGAAGGTACTCCCGCATCTACTGACCCGGCCTCGGTCGAGACTCCCACGTGGAGTGATGCCAGCCTACGATCCTATTTGGAGGATGAAAATGACATTCGCGACTTGTTTATCATTGTGCATGATAAGTTGAACGTTCCTCCTGCGGGACCAGACCATCCGATCAGTGGTAGCCTTTTCAAGGAAGAGAGTAGACGACTTAAAGAGATGACAAGTCAACTCGACGAGATGCTAGTTGATTGGATATCCCGGAGAATTCAGAGCTCGACGCACAAGTGAGGGATGAGGGCTCTTCCTTGCGAGAATTCACCATTGTTTATGTCACAACTCTTTTCGAGCTTGATGGGTCGAGTGAGGTCTACACCTACCTGGACATATTTCTTGAACATGAACCATCATTTTGCCGAACCTCACAATGTGCTGGACGCATGGACTGTCTGGTGTTTAGTTTTCTTTCGCTCTGTTGAATTTGATGTCTCTGGGTATGGAAAGCCTTATCTCGCCGGGTTGTAGTCTCGAGTCGAGATCTAGCAGTCAATCGGCCGCCTTCCGGCCACGTTAACTCTGGGCACAGTGCCTCTATGAAATCCGGTTTATATATCTTTTTCTCTAAAAGCTGCTTCTCAGACTTGGATGCCTCAGAGACAGTCTTTGTTTCATTCAAGCCCGCACCGTTTTCCTCTTGTCATGACTTCTACTCTCTCAAATTCTGTGTCATTCTATATTTTTCTGTCGTTTCGACTTATTTCGCAGGTTATACCCAGAAGCACTCATGTTCTATCTCCTTGCCAATATTATCTGTACATAGCCAGCCGAAGTATCACGTATGAAGTCATCTGAATCTCAACGCTCTTCCGTTGTGTCGCCTGTTCAAACTTGCCCAGTATTCAAAATCAACGCCCGCTTGCCAATGCACAGCTTCGTCATTCTCAAACACGACGTATTAACATAGATCTGAAGGAGTCGAAAGCGCCCTGCTGCGAGATTCGTCTAGGAATTTGATATCGGACACAGGAGAGCTGACAATCAGCGTGCTCAGCCACACCAGCGTGACAAGCCCAAGGGTTTGTCGCGCGGGAAGGTCATTTGCTCTAGTCATGGACAAGTATGTTAGTCTGACTGCACCATTTTCAACTATAAGATTGTCAGTTTCCCCACCATCGTAAGCAAATGACTCCCTCTCTGCTCGATTCTTTGGCAAAGTGGTAACCGCTGCTTTTTCCAGATCAACAACATGTCGGACCCTTACAATCAATATCCTCCATATTCTGCACCTGCTCCAAGCGGGCCTGGCTATCCTTCTGATCCTGGAAACCATTATCCCCAACAAGCATCCTACCCTTATGGCGGTTATCCTCAACAACCCCCGCAGGAGCACAATTACTCCTATGCCCCGCAACACAGTGCACCAGAGGGATTTGGCCCACCGAGAAGACAGGACTCGTTCGGTCCGCCTGCTGTTGGGGGTTTTCAGCACGGCTATGAGGGCGGTCAGTTTGGTGCTTACGATGCTAGCAATCCTCAGGGAAATATGGGATATTAGTACGTACTTACTTTACGCTTGGGGGGATATGATATGATATGATATTCACGCCTACGTCTAGTGGTCAACAACCCCACGATATAAAGGGATCATATTCTCCATCTCCAAGCCCTCATCCACCATACGACCCGAACAATCCACACCCACAACAACCAGTTGGTGAAGGAGAGGATGGTGCGGTTTCCGATCCCAGCAATGCGGCCGAGGGTGAACGCGGTCTGGGCAGCTCGCTTCTCGGAGGCGTCACGGGTTACTATCTCGGTCACAAGAAACACCACGGTCTCCTCGGAGCTGTTGGTGGTGCTATTCTGGGGAATTATCTCGGAGACAAAATAAAGGATGAACGGAAGCACCACAGCCATGGTGATCATCATCATCACTCGTCTCATCATCACCACCATCATCATCATGGCAGTCATTCTGGGCATAGTAGCCATTCTGGCACCTCTTGGGGTGGTGGTTGGTGAATGGGCCGCGTTTCGTATATATGTACAAATGTTGTACTATGATTCTGTCCTTTGTCTCCTATTATTGTGTTTGAATGAGCGTTTGGCAGCTTTGTCTTTTCGGATGTGACATTCCATACATACATGTGTCCCCAATGAGCCGCTTCGCTTGGCTTCGTTACGATAATGACTTGTTTTCCTGGATGGCTATGGACCATGACCTGTGTCGATTTTTATGACTCGTGTATGATGCTGCGATTCATACCAGATTGATCCCGATCCCCTATCATCAGTATTGTGCGTCACTCAGCGTTTACAGCTAAATTCTGGACATACCCATCAGGTGCAATGCTTTTCCATTCTTACCTGCAATCATTGGCTATTAGCTGCAATGTTGCTGCTTATCTTCCTTTGGTGGTATATGCGGTCTGTTTCCTGCTCATGAATCCCTCTCTTCTGCATTTGAATGGCTTGTTGTCCATGTATATGGATTGTCTGACATACAGCAGTTGTGGTCAATCGACACCTTCCATAACCAAGGCATTATCATGAATGCATTGCAGTCCACATCTAGTACTTCGATTCCTGCAACGTACGAAAGAATCTTTGAGAGTTGAAGCGGATGGAATTCGGGAGGTACATCAACATCCGTCAAATCGAGATTGAAAACAATCACGACCTACTGGCAATGCACAACAAAGAAGCAATTCGTCAATTTCTCCACAAATTGACATTAATGATTTATAGATCTTACCAAGCGAGGGTACGATACGGAGCACTTAAGTTGAAGAAGTGATTGTATAAGCGCCCGTGAAGAATCCAACATCCCTGTGTTCACCTCCGTTTCACCTTCGAGTCTACATCAACCACGGAGTACTGCCGGAATCTATTCCCTGATTCAGAATGCAGACCAGACTTCATGAGAAATGTCTCACTTGTTATCTTACCCCAAGCCATTCGACTCGTTCGTCGTTCCTAACCCAAGGGTTCGTCCGTCGCATCCCTCGGCAAGGGGTTCCCATGGGCTGGGTAATGCGCGCTTTCATGATGCGGGATAACTCCCTAGAAAGGGTCTTCGCGCTAGTTCACAGGAGCGTGTCGCATATTCCAGTGATCTTTTTCAGGCTGAGCGTTTTGTCGAGTCCGTAGAGTCTTGATCGTTTTCTTTCCTGGGGTTTCTGCTTATTCTTCTTCTACGGCTTTCGACTTCACTTGAACTCGGAGGAAGCTTCTCCTTGCATTTCTTTGCTGTACAGTGTTCCAACGGCTCTGCCTCATAGTCCACTCTCTTCTTGGTGACGCTGGTCGTCCTGCTACCAACTGATATCGCGCCGTGTCGTCTTCTGCTGGGGAGGAGGCGCTCTTAGGTGTTCCTTTGACTATTGGGGAGATTAGAAGCTTGGAGCTCGTTCACCCGTTCGAGTGCAAATAATTCGATCAGGCTCTTCTGAATTACTTGTGACAGGCTCACTTTAAGTCGACAATCGAGTCCGACCTACAGAAAGATACGTGTAATCGCCCTAGAGCATGAGCATTTAGAAAGCATCGAATTGGCGACATTACCCTATCATCCGCAGAAGTCAGTGCTTCCTGGAACGCATGCAGTACGGCTGCTGACAGATCGGAAGTAGAAACGAACTGTGGTCAGACAGCGAACGCTTCTAGTTGCAGCATCAGACGTCGTCCCTGAACATCTTTGAAGTTTTGAGTATCAGCGTCTGTTGCACTTCATGACTATGATACAACGGACGAGTCTCCTTCTCGCGTGCCTATATGCTCAATATGTCGTCGCCGTCTCCCTCTCGCAATTTCAAGCCATTACGTCTTTCCCTCCGATCTGTGAGGCAGTCTAGAACTCGCGAATCCCGGGCTGCACCGTCGGAGACTTTAGTAATGGCCAACCTTGCTCCGTCGCGTGCATCAGGGGACTGGAGATCCTAACGGTCACGTTGAATCAAGCATGTGCAGGATCAAGAGCTAGAAAGGATACGTTGATCGGGCTCTTCTTTCAGGATCTGGGAGTATCGACGCTATGCCCTAATGCTGCTTCAATCTTGCCGTCGTCAACAACAACTGTAGCATCGTCGACGCCGAACCAAAGCTCAGCTCAAACACAGAGTACACCCACTACAGGTACAGCTGGTACTCTGGGGGGAGGGACAGCAGCGACGACGACGACGACCACAACAACAGAACAGAGCGCGACGTTTGCTTCGACGTCTTCGCAGTCGCAACCGGCCACATCTAGCGCCACGGCAACCCCAGATACATCTGCGACAGCCGCTACGACGAGTCAATCATCCACGACAACTGCCTCGACTACCAGCACCAGCACTAGTCAGAGACGGGTAGATTTCACGCTCCAGATCACGTTCGACGGGACGACCACGGCGACGCACAAACGCACGAGTTCGACGTCATCGCCGTTGGGGTCGTCGGAAACTAAGGGATTCGGCGGTCGTGGCAATGCGTTTGACATCCTCGCTGGAGGAGCTCCTTCGAGCCATGAGAGATGCCTGCGGCGGATTCTCGCGAGTGTTGTGCTCGTTGTTATCTGGATAACAGGTGTGGCGTGGTAAAAGTTCTGGGACATTTATTGCCATAAAATGACTCGAAGGTGATTGAGCACTTGCAGCAGCTATTATTTCCCATTCCCCTCACATGTCATGAAAGTTGGAGGCCAATGCAGAGTTTCATAGGTACACCCTTACAGTAGTCAGTGAGTTGAATACTAGTAATGATTCCGAGTTAAAATAATGTGGGACTAAACATGAATCTTGTGTCCACGTAATTAACTTATGTTAAGCAAGAATGTTGAACCTTTGTTATTGTGAATAATGACTAATACTCGTTACTCAACCCAGTTAGACTTCAAATCAAAGCATTCAGTTAGCATCCAGCCTGTGTAGAAACCAAGACGCTGTCTGGTGTGTGTGGCGTTTGAAAGCTGGAAGCGAAATCGAAAATCGTGATTCCCTTGAGTAAGATGCAGATGTAAGGGAGTTAAGAAGTAAAGTCGACTTCTTAGCAGGGAACCCCAGTCCCTGTAGTCGACCCCATGTCCTTGTTAGGTTCTTGGGATATGTATGGAGTACAGTCGCTTCTTCTCCAATCCTTCCACATTCCTTTTTCAGCAATGCAAATACAGCATTGGACGAAAGGGATATGGTTCGAATCCAAGTGCTTCCCATGGGCCCAAAGACAGAGCAGCCTATGATGGGGCCTCCTTGCTTATCAGCGCCGTCTTCGGGCCCCCGCGAGATCTCGGATCAAATCATGAATCACACTCTGGTTCTGCGTGACCACCGCACGCGGTAGGCGGAATGCAACATGGCTCACAATGGAGGGCTGATGATCGCAGAGAGCTGAGAGGCATCGGTCCGAAGCTGATCCAATTAAACTGGCTCTCAAGAATGAACTGTCTCTTATCGTGGAATCAGTTAACTTTACAGCAAATAAGAGGGGAAATGGGCCCTTACATGCAATGCACTTGATCTACCCTACTCTGCTCTTGTTAGTAATGTAGTTGAGTACTAATTACTGCTACTCGACCACCACGACTGACTGAATTTAGTCCCAAAGCTCGGCCTTCCTCTTGCCTGCCCCATTCGGCCTGACGTTGAATGGGGAGAGTGACTCCTCTGCTGCTGATAAGACCTCTCTCTCCATCTCTCGTCTGTCTTATCTCTCGTGTTCACGCCTGATCTCCCTTCACTTCTTCTTCTTTCCTTTTTGTACTCCATTATTATCTCACGCAGCTCAGATTTACCGTATTTTCTTTTTTTTACCAGATACCCTTGCTTTTCTCGTTCTATCTTCGTTTGAGACATTCCATCTCACTCCTTCCCGCTGGCTGTAATGGACACCTGACCAGCTCAACTGTGTCACCCGCTTTCCTTTGCATGCTGTCGAGTCCAGAGACTGCCCAGCAATAGACCTTCGGTGTTTTGCTCTTTCGAGTCTGAGCATTATAGGGACTTCTGAAGGACCTTGATCTTGATCGACTGGCAAGGATCTTGGATAATTCCTCGAGTGTACCAGAGGCTGGTACCGCGGTAGCCTCTTCGCCATATCAGGCTCACAACCGATATCAGAAAGCAGAGCAGGATCATGCCTCCTCCATTAATACATCATGTCTATTCTCCGTCTCTCCCACCGCATTGCGAGCCTTCGTCACCCTTCCTGACCGCCATTTCCTCATATTTACACGTCTGCACACCGACACCCCTGGCTCTCGTTTCCTCGCTCTTAGGAACTCTGAGCATTATATCATGGCTCTTCGCACAACTGCCGCAGATTTACAAGAATTACGCGCTGCAATCCACATCGGGCTTGTCTATCTTTTTCCTCGTGGAATGGTGTCTCGGTGACACTGGAAACCTTTTGGGAGCTTTGTTTACCCGGCAGGCTGGTTGGCAAGTAGTCATTGCAGGATATTATGTGTTCGTCGATGTCGTGCTGGTAGCACAATTCTTCTGGTACACGCATTACAAAGGACGACGGAGCGGACACAATGATCTACCTGACTCGCAATCCGGCGAAGGAAGCGGCAACATTCTCGAAGGCGTATCACTATCCGAAGAGAACTCCGTCGACCGCGTTTTGTCGCCGGATTTCACTCAAAAGTCAGAGCCCAAGGATGTCAAATCCCAGAAGCGAGCTTGGTTCGACGTCTTGCCTGGCCAGTCTCCGTCGTATTCCAATGAGAAGTTCGGCTCGTCAAGTCGATCGATCAGCAGGGCTAGCAGTGGGCCCATTCTGCCAGTCGCTTCTCCTCGCACACTTTTATTGGCGTCGATGCTCTGCGCTGTCCTAGCCAACGCGAACCCGACAGAGCTACCTGCCAACATTCGGACCACAGACGACTCTCCTATGACCAATCTCGAGATATTTGGTCGAGTCTCATCCTGGGTGTCAACGATCCTCTACCTTGGTTCGAGGCCACCTCAACTTTACAAGAACTACCGCCGGAAAAGTACGTCTGGCCTGTCACCGCTGCTCTTCATGGCCGCCTTTTGCGGGAATCTGTGTTACTCGGCGTCTCTTCTTATGAACCCCAACGCCTGGTACGATTTCCCGCCGTACGGGGGTGGTGGATGGTCCGATGCATATGGTAACAATCGTGTGGAATGGATCGGTCGTACGGTCCCATTCTTCTTGGGAGCCGCGGGCGTTCTGGCTCTAGACGGGTTTATGGGAGTGCAGTTCTTGATGTACGGATCGAAGGACAAGGAGCCCTTGATCATCAAGGTTGACGAACCCCAACAGGGACGCAGTGGTTGGAGACGGGTTAGCGGCTGGATGAGGGGTTGGATCCCTTCTGTTTCTCCGGTGCGCGACTCTACTGCTTCGGAGGGCCAAGCCCTCCTGGGCGAGGGCCATGGCAGATATGGTACAGTCTAAGGTGTTGTATTTGGTTCAAGCTCGCATGATGCATCTAGTTTTACTTCTACCACTGATCACGGCATATTACGAGATGACGACGTTTCCCATTCTACATCTTGCGTGCATTGCATCCACTGTATGTCATTTCTTTTTCCCTTCTGGTTTTGCTCCTCGGCTTCCCTTTCTCCTTCTGTTGTTATCGCTCCATCAGTCAATAGGCGTTGGCCGGAGACAGGATCCAAGATGGGATAGACATCAATGATTGGATATCGGGGTTTTTTGCATACTTCATCCACGAAGGCGTTAGGTGGTGTTGGATTCAGGCAATTCTTTTCTCTCTTCTTCTTGCCTTTATACAAGATACAAGTGAGCTACCACTTTTTCCCTGTGTACACACAGATACACACATCGTTTTGTTCCCCTCCACCTCCCTGCATGAAGATCATGAAAGATAAATCGTCGTCTACTCGGTAATCAGAATCATTTACAGCTTTAGTCAGTCCGTTCTGCATTCAAGCGCCCTCTTTTCTTTTCCCTAAACTCTCATACGAACTATTCAACTGTCTGCAAGGACACCGAAATTGAATTCTTCAATGACGGGAGTTTCAACGGGTAAGATGTAAATGAGAAATCGGCCAGTGTTTCTTCATCAGCCTTGATTCATGCATTGATCTTTTTCTCCCAGAGAAAACGGTCACCTACTACGGCTACCAAATCGAGGGTAAAACTCTAACAATCCTGAAGGAGAGTTATTTGAGATACACGTAGACATATAAGAATATATTGACAATCATCTAATTATAAACACGTATTAAGTAAGTTTCTTAATCGAACAGCCAGCTTGGGTCCGATTCTTCCGTCCCACAGACTGGCTCATTATGAACAGGAGAACCCAAGATCTAAACAGTGGCTCATCAGCGCCAGTAATCCACCCACCCAACCAGCACTTGGTAAGGCGAAGACGGAATAGACATTATGTAGGTGTCTATAGCGTAACGGAGAATGAAAGAAGTTAAAACAGAAGAACCAAGGAACCGGGGAAATGGCGGGCCGATCAGGCGAAACCTGTTCGGCAAGCAAGAAGACATGCGACAAGGTGGTCATTGATTTCAACAGGGCGTATTCGTTCATTGACGGGACTTCATTAAAGATTTTCTCGTGCGAAAATTTTTCAAGCCTCCTTCCTGTATTGTAATGGAGGAAGTGACACGCTCGCGCCATCTCCGGAGAAGAACTAATGGACTTGTCTAGACAGTCGCAAAAGACAGTCCATCAGACACAGAAAGCAACATTGATCAACCTGCGACGCGGCGTGACCAGCATCGACCGAGCCGGTGGATATGACCCAGAACAACTTTCTTAGACATGATCAACATGCAGACGAGTCAGCCGGTAGAACAGAAGCCCACAGGCTTGAGATCCGGTAGGAGAGAAGGGTCAACACAATGGTAACTTGGCGTCCTGAGCACCCCGCCTGATAACGTCCTCGATCTTCCACCGAGGAGGGACAATTTTAGCAGCCCGCTTGCGGTGCCACTCCTTTTCCTTTTCTGGCGGTGGAGCCATTTCATCGGAAGGAAGGGCACCACCCGCAATGCCAGTGGAGAATTTCAGCTGCAAGACGTTGCCAATCTCGTCACAAGCAGTCAGAATACGGTCGAGGTCTTCCTTGGTATGTGCGGCAGAGACACAGAAACGAGCGCGCGATGACACCAAAGGAGTGGCAGGATATCCGACGACGACGACGGAAATCTTGCGCTTCAACATCTCATGCGAGAATGCAGGCATCTTAGCAGGGTTGAAGAGAAGAACAGGAATAATTGGCGAATCGTCGTGACCATACACTATAAAGCCAAGACGCTTCAATCCAAGACGGAGATATCGCGAATTGAAGGCCAAACGCTGCAAGCGCTCTTCACCCTGGCCCGGAACGAGCTCTCCGCTGATGATACGGAGCGCGGTCGAAATCTGCGCAAGAATAGGCGGAGTCGGCGATTCACCGTAGATGACGCCGGAATTGGTCGCGCGAAGCTTGTCGATCATGACCTTGTCAGCAGCAACGTATCCCCCGTTGGCTCCGAAGGACTTTGTGAGCGTGCCCATGAGAATATCCACCTCAGCGGGATCGATGCCGAAGTAATCACAAACGCCGCGGCCCCTGGGACCAATAGCTCCGATGGAATGGGCCTCGTCAATGAAGAGATGGAACTTGTACCGTCGCTTCAGTGCAATGAGACCGGGGAGATTGCACATAGAACCCTCCATGGAGTAAAGTCCCTCTACGACAACCAGAATCTTTTTCCACGGTCTGTGAGTGCGTGGCTGGCCCTGGGAAATGGCCTCCCGGAGCTTCTCCTCAAGTTCCTTCATGTCGTTGTGCTTGAACATACCGATTGAGGCTCCGGACAAGCGAGCTCCAAAGCGGATAGATGCGTGGTTCAATTCGTCTGAGATGATAAGGTCGCCTTTTCCAACAAGAGCGGGGAAGATGTTGGCGTTCGTGCCAAAGCCCATAGAGAACACCATAGATGCCTCCTTGCCAACAAATCGAGCGACGAGATCCTCGACTTCAAGATGAAGGTCTTGCGTTCCAACCTCCGCGCGAGTGCTCACCGTGCTGATGCCATATCTCCTAATCGTTTCCTCCACGGTCTCAGCGCACGGTCCTTCAGACTGGGCGAAACCGAGATAGTTGTAAGAGCTCAAGTTCAGAGTATCCGTCGTGGTGCCGGTGAAGTAGAAATGCTTGTTGTGGTCATCAGTCGCCCGATCGATCAAAGTGATGTATCGTCCAGGAACACCAGTGACGGGACGCTCGAAGCAGTCATTGATACGTAACTTGAGGCGACGGACGTAGAAATTATCGAAATCACTGTTGAGAGCGCCATAGCCGTTGCGAGACTTCAGATGCCGGTAGTCTTCCTCTTTGAAGCGCTTTCCAAAGAAATCACGAACGTGTCCAAACGCGATCAGAATCAGGTAGCTGATGTAGGTGGTAAGAAGATAATAATAGGGCGGTTCATCCATCACAGGCTCAGGAAAAGGGCCGCCAGGGTGACGGCTGACATATCGATGACTAGGGTGACCAATGGGGCCAAATTGAGCATGTTGCTTTGCCAGACGGCGGGTCTCTTCTGGCGAAGGAGGCTGGAAAAGCGTAGTAGGTGGCTCGTCCATGTTTGGATTATCTGCTGTGGCCGTGGATAAAGAAATCGTCGGTAGGGACAGTGAGGCCGAACTAATCGGCGGAGCGGATGTACTAGAGTGCAAGTTCCCACTGGCCGTATGGAGAGCTGCTTGCGCAGCGTGAGATTCGGCCTTGGATTTAGGTGAGGTCGAGAAGAGCTGGGTCAGGCGATTGGACTTGACCGAGGGCGCCTTAATGGCGATACCGCCCTTCCCGGAGGTAGAGGAAATGGTCGGTGAGGTAGAAGAGGAGTCGTTGGTGGAGAAAGAATTGGCAGATCGACGAGGCATCGCAAAAAGGAAACGACTATGGAGTTTCACTGTTAAACGAGAAGGAACCCCTCAGACACTGCTCCTATTCTCCTATTGCGCGGTCCGGTCGAGGATAGCGGTAGGAACTAGGCACCTGTCGATTCTCCCACTCTTGCCTGTCTAGTTTTGATCGTTGAAGCACAGGAATTAGTAGGAATCCGACAGTCTGGGGTAGGAACAAATGTAAGTTTCCATAGACCATCCTCGAAACACTGTGAGAACGTAATCGATAAGGAATGGAAGTGTAACAACAGGACGTACCGCCGGATTCGAACACAGAGGGGGGTTAGGTAGTTCGCTTAGGATGGCCAGCCCGACGTAGTGAGGTCTTGAATCCGAGGAATCCGGGCCAATGCAAGGCTTCTTTTTCTAAGATTTGCACGTGGAACAGAACCAAGGGCACGGAGCCCTGAGGGTAGTAGCCTCAGTCCTATCAAGTCCTTCACAACAAGCCAAATAATGAAGATGATGGCTACTGCTTGATGTAGAATGGGCGATGATAAGAAGAGAGAGATTTGACGAGGCGGAAGCTTGGGTTCACGGGGATGAAGAGAATGTTAGGGCGCAGTCTAAAATGAAAGGGTTCGAGCAGAGTGCCCCCTTACAGGGCCAATACAGCGGGTCGTATGATTCGGGCCTGATTAAGGGCGGGGATTTCACCGCCCGCATGTTAGGTCGGTAATCCTACAGTAATGACACAAGAGGAACGTACCATAAATTACCCTCCTTAGCCCCTTTCTGTGTTCTCACCAAAGAAAAGGGGCAGCAATAGTCCCAACCATCGAAACTTCAATGACCACAGCTTGTGGTGGCAACATTCATAAATAATAAGGTAGTGATCAAACACCATGAATTGATGTCACACAGCATAAGAGATTGGACTGGTGATGATCATGTCTGTTCCTGTAATCGAGAGCTACATCTTAAAAGTCTTTTCATGCGCTCTGGTGACTCTAAAGGCTGGAAAGCATAGACTAAAGCATCTTCGAATCGCAAGGCCAGATTCGCTAGACGTCATGGGTGATAATCAACTGCTGTCATCAGCGACGTCAGTCTGTTCTCCTCCATTGTACGGAGTAGAACAGCTTGATGATCCAGTGGAAGGGATCGATCTACCACCATAGCTCCAAGCTACTGTATCACACTGAGAATGATTTGTCATCTTTCGGATCCTTCACGCGAAGATTCTCTTTAAGAGATGCAGAGATAACTACCTAGGTACGTACATAGAAGTTGAATGCATATGGTGCCGCGGTCGAGTGCGGAACATTGTCTCCAGTGTCTTTTCCGCTGCGAATCCTTATCCACCCGATGTTTGCCGCTTTGCGATTCCATTAATATTGTTGGGGCTCAGCAATTTCCCTCTCGGTATTTCATAAGAGGCAGTCGCATTCTTTCCGATCCATACCCCGGAATCCATCTTGCGGGGGGAGATTGAATAGAATAATGCTGTAGCATCTTCTTACCTTCTTTAAATCGCTACACTCGCCCTTTCTACTACTGTACATCACGCTCTTTGAAGTGTA
Source organism: Evansstolkia leycettana (assembly GCA_000787455.1). Lineage (NCBI taxonomy): Eukaryota > Fungi > Ascomycota > Eurotiomycetes > Eurotiales > Aspergillaceae > Evansstolkia > Evansstolkia leycettana. Next base: position 60,505 of record JSYV01000485.1, on the reverse strand, counting down.
TCCCCTGTCTGCTCTTCTGATTCACCACATTCTTTGTCTTTCAAGCAGTGATATTGTTCGCTTCATTACTGCAGCTTTCTATCAAACTTTCCATCATGCCTCTCATTAAAGACGCTGTCGAGGATAACGGAGCCTCGACGATGCCAAAGGAATTGTGGCGGCCTTCCTCGCCTCAGACCACGCAGATCTTTGACTTCATGACCCTGGTGGGCAAGAAGCATGGCTTATCGTTAAACAGCTACAATGATCTTTGGCAATGGAGTGTATCAGAGCTAGCGAAGTTCTGGGAGGAGGTATACTATTTTACCAGCGTCAAGGCTCATGCGCCGTTTGAGAGGGTAAGCAATGGTCCATCTACTTGGCGACTGAACTAGTCTTGTCAGAACATGTAAAGACTTTGTCCATGCAATCAATGGCTTGGCCCCGGGACATAGCAACCCGTGAGAATTTTGAATGCTGAGACTCTGTCAGGTGTTACCTTCGGAGGAAGTGCTCTTTCCTAGGCCTCATTTCTTTGAAGGAAGCAGGCTCAACTTTGCTGAAAATCTTCTTTATCCGGCGAGCTGCCCTGGGGAAGATGCGATTGCAGTGATTGCCGCTACAGAATCAGACCGTGAGTATGTCTCGTGGAAAGAACTGCGAGAACGCGTTCGTCAATGTGCAAATGCTTTGAAAGCAGCCGGTCTCAAGTCAGGAGATCGCGTGGCAGGCTTCGTTGGCAATCATGCCAATACAGTAGTGGCAATGCTGGCTGCAACCTCGCTCGGCGCCTTTTGGACTGCAGTATCTACAGACACTGGCGTGCATGCCGTCGTCGAGCGCCTAAAGCAGATTGAACCAAAGATACTCTTCGCTGACAGTGCGTCTCTCTATAACGGCAAGGTGCACGATACACACGCGAAAGTTCGCGAAATTGTCTCCGAGTTGCCGGCTCTAGAGCTCTTGGTTGTTTTTAATGCAGTGAAATCGCACGAGTTCAAACTCGAGGACGTACAGCCACTCCGTGGAAAAGCGTGTACTCATGCCGATTTCTTGGCTGCTGTCCAAAATCCATCCGCCCCTTTGCAATTTGAAGCCTTTGAGCCTGATCATCCGGTCTATATCCTGTATTCGTCTGGGACAACAGGAGCACCTAAACCTATTGTGCATGGATCCATGGGGACATTGCTGCAACACAAGAAAGAGCACATCCTTCACTGCGACATTCGTCCCGGAGATCGCCTGTTCTATTTCACAACTGTGACGTGGATGATGTGGCATTGGCTCGTTTCTGGTTTGGCCAGCGGTGCGACAATCATTCTTTACGACGGTTCGCCTTTTCGACCGCTGGATATCGAAGATGGCAAGGGAGAAATGGCGATGCCTCGCCTAATTGATGAGCTGCAGATTACTCACTTCGGGACATCTGCGAAATACCTCTCTATATTGGAGCAGGCGTCATTGAACCCGCGAAAGCATCCTCGACCTGCTTCCCTGCAAACTTTGAAAGCGATATTCAGCACTGGCTCTCCCCTGGCTCCGTCAACCTTCGAGTACATTTATTCTTCCATCCACCCAGATGTCATGCTTGGTTCTATAACCGGTGGAACAGATATCATATCGTTGTTCGGCGGTAGCTGCCCCATCTTGCCGGTGTATAAGGGCGAGATTCAGTGCCGCTGCCTGGGTATGGCCATCTCTGTGTTCGACTATGCTGGAAATGACGTCAGTGATTCAGACGAACCGGGTGATCTGGTCTGTGTCAAGCCTTTTCCCGCTCAACCCGTTATGTTCTGGCCGCCCGGTCCGGTCGGAGCCGCAAAGTATCGGAAGAGTTATTTCGAGATTTTCGGACCGTCTGTTTGGCACCACGGGGATTTTGTTCGCTTGAATCCGCGGACTGGGGGTCTCTTTATGTTGGGCAGAAGCGACGGGGTGCTGAAACCCGCCGGAGTCAGATTTGGAAGCGCGGAGATATACAACGTCCTCCTCAAACACTTTGCCGAAGAAGTTGAAGATTCTATCTGTGTTGGTCGCCGACGAGAGGGTATTGATACTGATGAGACTGTGGTCCTATTCGTCAAGCTGGCCTCGCACGGTGACTCTCCTCCGACGATGTCGCCCGAACTGGCTGCGCGAATTCAGGCTACAATTCGCAAAGAACTTAGTCCGCGCCATGTCCCAGGTATTGTGGACGCTTGCCCAGAGATTCCGGTGACCTCAAACGGCAAGAAGGTTGAAAATGCCGTCAAGCAAATCCTGTGCGGGCTAAACATCAAGATCGGCGCGAGCGTCGCAAATGCATCGTGTCTTGATTGGTACCGCAAATGGGCTTCTGAGCACCCTTGAACTTTCCTGGAGTCCTCGAGCTTGTGTTCAACGATAGACTCGGCCCTTTGCCGGAATAAAGATGTCTTAGAACAGGTCACTTTGTAAGATATATTCCAAGCAACGATACTGGCAAATCTCTGCATTCCAGATCTGGATCATGGAATTGGTTGGCGATCCGTCTTTCGTAGCAGAGTCACTTCGCCAATGAAGATAGCAAACCGAACAGATCCAGGCAGAAATTCAGAGAATGAGTACACACTCATCAACTACATGATTCGGAATCGCTTGTAGTATGCATTTCACTGTCCTTGTATTATTACAGTAGAGCAACTCCAGTATCTGATTAGATAAGCGCATCGGCTGAAGTCTCCGGGCCGATCCTTCGCCGCAGCGAAGTTATGTTTTCTCTCCATCGCAGGCCGCGGAGGAGAAAGAAAAACAACGATCAGCGGTGCTTTTCTCCTTTGTATATTTTCGGGACATAGAATCCAGACAAAATGCGCCGTTCAACATTGCGGGCTGTCGAGTGCGCAAAGCCTCTCGTCCGAGTTCCTCGTTCAGTCTCGAGGAGATTCACGTCCATCGGCGAAGCTGGGACAAAGGTACGCAAAATATGATTTTGGGTATTACTACTTGCATTTCTGGCTCACAGCTGTTTTTTTACGAGTAGGATCCGGTGGAGTTAGATCAGATTACCACACTTCCGAATGGAATTCGCGTCGCTACCGAATCGTTGCCGGGACCTTTCGCCGGCGTTGGAGTTTATGTCGACGCTGGATCTCGCTATGAAGACGAGAGCCTCCGTGGAGTGAGTCACATTATGGATAGGCTGGCATTCAAGTCGACCAAGTCACGCTCAGGCGATGAAATGCTTGAAGCTCTCGAATCTCTTGGTGGAAACATCCAATGTGCTTCCTCTCGCGAGTCGTTAATGTATCAGTCCGCCAGTTTCAACTCCACTGTGCCTGCGACTCTGGGTCTGTTGGCGGAGACGATTCGCGATCCTTTGATTACAGAGGAGGAGGTACTTGAACAGTTGGCCACAGCTGAGTATGAGATTGGCGAGATATGGGCGAAGCCAGAGCTTATCCTCCCGGAGCTAGTTCATATGGCTGCATATAAGGACAACACGTTGGGGAATCCTCTGCTGTGTCCGCGCGAGAGATTGGGGGAAATCAACAAGGCGGTAGTAGAGAGATACAGGGCAACCTTCTTTAACCCAGACAGAATGGTCGTCGCTTTTGCGGGCGTGCAGCACGAGGAGGCTGTCAAGCTCACGGAGAGATACTTTGGTGATATGCAAAATAGCAACATCACCAAGGGCCCTGTCTTGTCAGGCACTGGAATTGAGACAACGCTTTCGGGCTCCGAGGCAGCCGCCAACGAAGGGCAAGTGCCCAGTGTCCCTCAGTTCACGCCCACATCGACCACCTCCTCGTCAGCAACCTCCCCGAACACCCAATCCTCGATTCTATCGAAACTCCCATTCCTCAAGAAACTCTCTACCTCCGCCGCTCACAATGGAACAGTCTCACCTCTTGATCCGTCTCTGCTCCAGCCATCATCGTTGGATCTCACTCGCCCCGCCCACTACACGGGTGGGTTCCTCTCACTTCCGCCGATCCCGCCGCCGGCGAACCCGATGCTGCCGCGGTTGAGTTACATTCACCTCGCGTTCGAAGCACTCCCCATTTCTTCGCCTGATATCTACGCTCTTGCAGCTCTTCAGACCCTCCTTGGAGGTGGCGGCTCCTTCTCCGCCGGTGGCCCTGGCAAGGGCATGTATTCACGTCTCTATACGAATGTTTTGAACCAGCATGGTTGGGTCGAAAGCTGCATGTCGTTCAACCATAGCTACACCGACAGTGGAATTTTCGGCATCTCAGCCTCGTGCAGTCCGACAAGGACTACTGAAATGCTCGAGGTCATGTGCCGGGAATTGCAGGCTCTGACTCTCGACACCGGGTATACTTCTTTGCAGATCCAGGAAGTTAACCGTGCGAAGAACCAGCTCCGCTCGTCTCTTCTTATGAATCTGGAGTCTCGTATGGTCGAGTTGGAAGATCTCGGCCGTCAGGTTCAGGTCCACGGCCGTAAGGTCGGGGTGAAGGAAATGTGCGAGAAGATTGAGGCTTTGACTGTTGAAGATCTGCGACGTGTTGCCCGACAGGTCTTTGGCGGTCACGTCCACAACAAGGGACAGGGCACTGGTAAACCAACTGTTGTGCTGCAGGAAGGCGAGCTGGAAGGATACAGACTTCGTCCGTTCCCTTGGGAAGAGATCCAGGAACGGATCGCAAGATGGAAATTGGGCAGAAGGTAAGTGAACACCAGCGATGCATGGTGCCAATGGAAGAACTGGGGAAATCTCTCCTTCATTTCAAAAGACTGGGATGTATTACTATATAGACAGGTTTTCGCCTGGCAGTTGCGAATGGAATACTATCATACAGATAGAGAGATGAGGACAAGAAACTTTTTGGTATATGTTGATCGAAAAACTTTCAAAGTGATGTGTTAAATCTGAGCAGGTTGGAATTAATAAGCCTGGAGTTATCAGTGGTTCAGCATCAGATGCTGACCTGCGGTCATGTGACTAATCCGAGCTGTGGAAGAATAAAGGAGTCAGGGGTGTGAATACTTGTCCTATGGGATGTGACAGAACTCCCTAGACAGTCCGCCAGTGGCGCTGACAGCGGTTAACAGTCGCAAGTAAGAATAACAAGAAGCTGTCACCTTCATAGAAGGCCCTGTCCAAAGGAACAAGAAGGCGCCTCGAGACTCCCAGTAACCAATCAGACCCACCGAATGCAACTATGAGATCTATGACAAAGAGTTGCTTGCGATTGTCCGCTGTTTCGAAGAATGGCGTCCTGAGCTGGAAGGAATGTCGTCCCAAATTAAAGTCATCACTGATCACCGGAACCTGGAGTATTTCATGATGACTAAGCTCCTGAACAGGAGGCAAGCCCGCTGGTCTGAGTTTCTGTCCCGATTTAACTTTAAGATCATGTACCGGCCTGGGAAACAGGGAGCTAAGCCCGATGCCCTGACCAGGAGGTCAGAGGACCTGCCTAAGTAAGGGGATGAACGCCTTCTGCACCAGAGTCAGACTGTTCTGAAGAAAATCTTGACCTGCCCAATAAATCTGTCTTAGTTAGTGCCATGACCAGAAGTCAGACCAGAGAATTAGACACCCCTGCACCCCGTGAGAGTCTGCCCCAGGATTCCCCGACCCTGACCCGGCGAGTGAGATTCTCTGACACGATTGAATACCAGGAACCACCAGAAATGCCGCGCCCAACCTTGCCACCAGAGATGGACAATCTGATGAAGCTTGCATACAACACTGACCCCGTTCCCAAATCAATCCTGCAAGCGCTGGATGAAGGAGCGGATAGACATCCCAACATAACTTTAGCAGACTGTGAGAGGAAGGGAGAGTACCTGTACTACCGCGAGAGGTTATACGTCCCCGACCATGATGAACTGAAAGCTGAACTGCTACGAGCCTGCCACAAGAAGCCGTCCGCCGGACATCCTGGAAGGGCCAAGACCTACAACCTGCTGTCCCGGGAATACTACTGGCCCAACATGTACCGATATGTGGAAAGATGGGTTAGGAACTGCCATACCTGCCGCCGCGCGACCCCATCACATGAAGGCCGTCAGGGAGTATTACGCCCGTTGCCCATTTCCGAACGCTCCTGGCAAGACGTCACCATGGACTTCATTACGCACCTGGAACCCAGTCAAGGCTACAACGCCATATTTGTGGTGGTGGACCGGCTTACCAAGATGAAGCACGCCGAAGATGTTGCCCGGCTGTACATTCATTATGTCTGGAAACTGCATGGCCTACCGACGACGGCCGTGTCTGATTGAGGGCCCCAATTTGTGGCTACATTCTGGAAACACCTGACCCGACGCCTGAGGATCAATAACCTGTCGTCCACCGCCTACCACCCTGAGACTGATGGACAGACCGAGAGGGCGAATGCCGTATTAGAACAGTATTTACGAGCTTATGTCGCCTACCTGCAAAATGACTGGGCTGAATGGCTACCCCTAGCCGAGTTCGCTGCCAATACCGCTAAGTCTGAGAGTACTGGTGTCTCCACATTTTTCGCAAACTATGGTTTTCACCCGCGCATGGGATTTGAACCCGTCCTACCCAGTAACAAGCCTGCCGCCCGAGATGCTGAGGGCTTTGCCCAGAAGATGCAAGAGATCATTGAGTTCGTCCGCGCCGAGATTAAGGTCGCACAAGCCCGCCACGAGGAACAGGCGAACAGAAAATGAAGACCGGCCCGCCGTTTCAGAGAAGGCCAGTACGTCTGGCTCAATGCTCGCAATATTAAGACTCTGCGCCCCTGGAAGAAACTAGATTGGAAGAATCTTGGACTGTACTGCATCGTCAGGTTGTCAGCCCGCATGCGTACAAGCTGGAGCTGCCCCCGTCTGTAAGGATTCACCCTGTGTTCAATGTCAGCCTGCTCCGCCCTGCCGCCGACGACCCACTGCCTGGCCAGAAACCAGACCCGCCGCCACCTATTGAAGTGGACGGACTGGAAGAATGGCAAGTTGAGGACATCTTAGATTCCTGCTGGGAACGCCGCGGCCGAGGAGGCCCCCGCCTGAAGTACACTGTGAAATGGACCGGGTACAATGACCTGACTGAAGTGCCCGCTGACTACCTGGAACATGCCCAGGAAGTCGTTCAGAACTTCCACCGCCGCTACCCTGAGAAGCCCCGACCTCACCTCGATGGAGCTCGGTCCTAAGGAGGGGAGTACTGTCACGGGGCTGGCCTAGGACCTAGCTGGATAGCCGTTCTGCCAGACACGACCGCTCTAGCACATGACCCTGCACTTGAATATCTTCCGCACCTCAACGCCCACCTATTTGTAGCTCCTTGAGCTACGTCCTGTCTCTGACCCTGTCCATAGACCTGCCTGTAGCTAGAACCTGTGCGTCAACTACCTATCTACTACCGCCTGCCTGCCTCACCGTGACAGTACCAGCATTATCTAGTTATATAGGTTGTGTATGATACCTGAGCAAGACTTGCACCTTTATGTAGTACTTAGGATGAGTAGCGAAAAGGTGAAACCAAGCAAGTCACTTTTCTATGTACAGACTATGGTGGAGTACAGCTTCTGGTTTTGCTGGCAGAAAATCATGAAAATTGATACTTGCAGAGTGGCGGTAATGGCTTGCCGTAGCTTGGCAACAAAGTTGAACCACATCAAAAAAGTCCGCGGCGAGAGAATTCTGGTCATCCTCTTGCAACATCAAACCCATCTGTCTACAATCATCGCGAATAACTACCATTTTCCTTTGATTTTCTTTCTCCGCATCTCTACTGTCTACTTAATTACCGTCACAATGGTCAAGCTTACTGAAGTTGAAGACGAACACTTCGCAGAGAAGCCTATTCCCAGCAAGAACAACGTACTTCTTGCTTCCGATGATGAGGATGACGATTACACTGATACCGGTTAGTATATCATGAATTCTGCTTTGGATGTAATCAGGTTCCAATCTTGATGATGCATGCATCCTGTCTTTGGAAATCTGGTTACGATTCCAGCTCGGTGTTTGCGCAATGCTCCCAGTATCTCTTCAAGCCCGTTCATCAAAGATCTGTCAATGAGCAATTCCATTCAACAACAAACAACATAATTCTTAACACTGTCGTAAACTGACACACCCCGCCTCAATCATGCAGATTCCGAAATCTCCACCGACTCCGATCTCGATATCGAAAACGAGACCCTCTACGAGCGTATCAGCGCCTTGAAAGATATCATCCCCCCCGCCACACGGCGCAGCATCGCCAGCACCGTCTCCTCCATCACCTCGCTCACAAAGTCTGGTCTCTCGTTTGGTGGAAAGGCACTGTGGATCATCAGCACGAGCGCGTTTCTTCTCGGTGTGCCCTGGGCGCTTGCCTATGCCGAGGAAGAGCAATATGTGCAGATGGAGAGGGAGCAGGGGATGATCAGGGGTGCTAATGAGGTTCGTTCTCTAGATTTATGCCGTCCGATTGTGCCGGATTTTTTTTTTCTCTTTTCTTGTGTGTACTGATTACTGACCGTGTTCGTTGAATCTTGCAGATGCTCACTCCTGGAGCCGTTCCTACCGAGAACAAGGAGACTCGACAAGCATTGTAAACAAGTTCGTCACGAAAGACGAGGCTTGAAAAGGCGGAGAACCCGACCGTTGTGCCCCGCGTGCACTTCGCTGCCTGCATTCCCGAACATCAGTTGCCTTCACCATTGCACTCTTTTTTTTCATCGGCGATTAGCGGTCGAAACGAGTCTATCGGTATCGGTATCGACTTGACTTTCTTAGGACATGGGCTGGAGCGAATGAAACTATTATGAAAGGGACCAGTCCACCAAACCTCGGAAAAGAGAAACGCACAGCATGGCTGAAATCGTCATTGAGTCACGGATGCGTATGAGTTCGAACTAGGAGCCCATCAACCGGCTTTCTCCATATACAGGCGGATGCTTTGTACAAATCAAAACGGACTATCTTTCGGTTCTATTTGGGCCTGGCGCAGCAATCTTTGGTTCGGGGCTTTATGTGGTCGGATTCCGTCGGTTCCTCTATCTCTCTTCTCTTGTCTTCCTCTTTCTCAGAACCTGGCTGTAGCCCGGCCAGCTTATGTATTTGTACAACAATATTTCTCTTCCACATCTGTCTATCTGTTCCCGTTATGTCTATTCTAGCTACGTCGTGAATCAATGGTATTTGATGGATTCCATCTCCGTGACTGGGTTCGGTCGCATATCAGGTACGAAGGGACAAATGGGTCAACGCGTCTAATGATTAATTCCTTGAGATGTCATGACGTAGTGCTTTGCGTTCTTGATATAGGCTAGTCAATTCAACTACTGACGCCTGGAATTACAGTCAATCTCTCTTGAGGAGCGCATCGTGATTAGCGCAACAATCAAGGGTAAAACCTCTGACTCGGAGTTGGAAGAAACGGTAAGGTGCAGTGCGATTAGAACATTGTCGGATTTGGGGTATCAATGGAAGGATCTCCAAGAAACAACATGTATGAAGGTTATCATCAGATCAAATCACAGATGAAGCAGGACGTCTTCTGATGCCGAAGCGAAGGGTTAGTGCAGCTGTGTATTGATCCAATCCATGGGGAGATCCAACGAAAGAAGAAAGGATATCGTAAAGCCTTGAAATAGGTAGGAATTTCTCATATTCACCATCGGGCTTCCTATAATCGTCGTAAAGACTTAGTACTCCTGCGAGGGTAACAAGCTGAATATACGAGGGTCAAACGTTGTCATACCTTCGTCTCTCTTGCAGCCTTAAGGTTGATGTGGAAATCGCGCCAGAGTCTCTCCACCTCGCCGGACTCGTCCATCATATCAACTACTGAATTGGCGTACTTTGTCTTGCGCTTCTGGTTCCAACGGCTGCGCTCAAGGATCTTTTCGCTGGCTAAGACTCCCTGACGCTCAAGATAGTTGACGATCCATTCATTGAGGTGGAAGCGCCAATGAATGAGAGTATGGGCCATGGTGGCTTTGGCTTTGCAGTGCCTGTTTAGATACTCACGAGTCAGATCGATATTCGGCATAAGCCTTACAGCCGTATTGACAGCAAAGCAATTAGTCAAATAACGGGAGATGAGAATCTGACTGACCTTCCAAGGAACCACCTTATGTCTTCGTCGGGTAAAAGATTGCCATTCCTGTCTCTTTCCCCGGGTTCGCTTTGCTCGGTTGACTCTTTATCATCACTGTCTTCGTCTGAGAGCGGCTCAAGCGTCTCCAAGGAATATGCCTTGCCATAGAGCTTAATATCGAAAGAGGCCGGGTGACTGGATCGGTTGCAGGCATCACATGGGTGGCCCTCAGTTACTGGAAACAGAGTGACTTCAATTTGTGGCCTGGCGAGGAGAGCTCTGCGGAAATTATTGTTCCATGCCGCAGACACAAATTGGGAGCCAGCCCGACCTTTTACTTCGTCCTCCAGTTTGAGGAAAGCAGTCTGGTATACAGGGTCCGAGCGAGGGAAGGCTGGATTGAGTTTGTTATGCACCATCCATTCCACTGCATCCTTGAAATACTCCTTTGGTTTCTTGTATCTGTGTTTCGTGAATTCGAATGGCATGTCCTCAATTCCGGTAGGGACTCCCAGCTCGTCACTGTCATCCTGTAGAACGAAGTCATCCTCATAGCGATCTAAATCCTCGTTGCTGGGGACGGGGGATTCGACATCGCTGTCTTCTTCGGGTTCCAAACCCTGACCAGTCTGGTCATCACTGCCAGACTGACCATCATCGGCCGCTGGGTCTTCTTGTTCAGTCTCAAGTTCAAGTTCCTCGCCCATGTCGCTCTCCGCTTTCTCGCCTGCACGCCTGCGACGGAGGATTTCCAGATGCTTTTGTCTTTGGGTCCTCGCGGAATTAGCCAAACTGCCACGGGTACGTGTACTCTTCACAACTAGAAAACAGACATCAGCATGGAGATCAAGTAGTAGGACATCATATTAGTATGGTACCTGAATCCTGTAGGTCTTCGAGATCTTCTTCAAGGTCAAGCCTATCCTGGTCAGAAGTTTGATGTGGCGTCTGAGGGACCGGAGGGTTGATGTTACGCCTCCTTCTCTTCGCGGGAGATGAAATGATAGGTTCATCTTCAGATTCGTCTGAGTCGTTGCTGGGCAGGGCTCGCTTCTGCCTAACTCCTCGTCTCAGTGTGCGGGGTTGAGTTACTATCTCATCTGCATCGCTCGTTTCTGGAGAACCGATGTCAGATAGATCAATAGTTGATGGTTTGTTTCGCTTTGTGCGTTGGGCTGATCCTGCTGAGGGAATCGCTGATGCAGAAGCTTTCGTTGCTGATCGGGTCATCCGAGTTGAAGGAGTACGGTCTTCATTGGTACTGTGGTGCGACACATGCTGATCTGGTAATTTGAGTCTTGTTTTAGACTCTGGATGACTGCTAATCTCCAGGTCGTCCTCACTCGCGCTATCCCCCTTGGTGGTGATGGCTTTCTTCCTCTGACGTCTTCGAGCAGAAGCCATGATGACGTCGTCGTCGTCCGACGAAATATCACCGTTGGTTGCGGGTTTGAGATTGGCACACGGACTTGAAGCCTCGAATGGTTTCAATTTATTCTGGCTTAAATCGTTTCTCGAGTCGTCTTCCTTAGAGTCAGCGACGGTGGTACGATTATGAGGATGGGTCAGGCCTACGTTCGTCCTCACTGAGGTCGATCAATGGAATTGTCTTGAAGCTTGAGGGAGGCTTCGCACCGTCATTGCGAGATTCCACACGCGCCGATGGATTGAGGGGCTTATCTTCTTGTGGGGGTGAGTGATTATCTATTCGCGAGCGTCCTTGACAGACAGTTGCTTTTGAAGGGTGGTCGTAGCGGAGTTTCGCCAGACGATCGATCCTGTCAGTCGGACTGTCCTCGACAATCCCAGAAGATGCTGATACTGGTGCGAATGAAAGCCGCGTCTGCTTCTTCTTGCTATATGTTCGAGGCATTGTTGCAGCATGATAGTATTTGCCAGCTGATTCAGCTCTGGCTCATCAAAAGCAAGAGAATAGGTCTACTGTCACTGAGGGCATATAAAATCACATATCTGAATGTTGTGAAAATAAGTGAGAGATATTCTGTTCACTTTGATGTAGATAATCATATCAAAGTAGAAATGGAGCTGCTAATGAAAGGATATATTTCGTGATAAGATCGCGTCACAAAAGCATGTGATCACGTGATATATATTACCATTTTTTTCAGTATTGCTGATAACACTCCTCAGTTTTAACTAACTGGCTTACAGTGATTAGTGATGAACTGATGTAAGTAAAGACAGCATCTTTCTCACAAGCATTTTACATGCATAGATCTCAGTTCTTAGATGTGTGCAGGTACAGGCAATTTTAAATGCTTTGTCCCTTCCAGAGATACTAGAAGTTCATAGAGGGCAGGCGCAGCTTGCAGTACTATAAGGATTTGGCTTTCTCTATTGTCAACTGAGGGCCTTGCACTCAGATCTAATAATCACTTGAGTTCTCATACTATAGTACTTACATCTAAAGCTCTAGTTTTAGACACTGACAAAGAATTTACATCCTTATATCTTATAGTTGCTCCAATTGAGAATTCATATTCAGCCACCATGCATTGCTCAGAGGGCGTCTTTGCTTTTTTGTCCAAAATATTAGAGGGGTTGTTACAACTTGCAACTGTTATGCAACAGATCATCTCAGCCTGGTTGAACAATATAAGTTGTATGCCATACTAGATTCACTTAAGTAAAGTTTAATACTTCACTTCATCTTCCATCACTCTACTTCTTCTCTCTTTCAACTTCCTCACCACACTATCATTATGGAGCGTATAAAATAGATGTTGGGGAAGCCTCTCCTTGCTCAGAGTTGACAACATCATCTTGATCAGTTTGTCTTACTGTAGTTGAAATGAAATGCCACTGCCAATAGAGGTCTGTCAGGTCTGTCTTTGTGCTCTTTAAGTGTAGACAAATAACGCTTTTCAGCTGATACTCTTCAGCCAACCATGCATTGCTTGACCTTGGGTATGTGCTTGATTCTGTCTCCAGAGCTTCAGCACAGCTCAACTCCTTTGTAGTCAGCCAGATTTGTCTGTTGCTTGGTGCTGATTAAGAGGAGAAGGGTTTGAAAAGGCTTCAGCCTTGTCAGACTGAGCTGGAGGGTCTATTTCTCAGACGCCCCCCAGGATGTTCCATGCCCCTGAGGGGCGATAAATGTTCCCTTCTTAGACAGCCTCTGGAAAGCCTGCCAAACCAACTAGTCAATCAGCTTTCTTTGTGATCTGCTCCATTGGCAAAACAATCAATTGTTATAGATTTGGTTCACGAGAACCCAGCATGGTGATTGACTGAATCCCATCCTTCTTTTGACAGGTATGAGAAGGGAAATCACTTCTTGCCATGCTAAGCATCTTTGATCTCTTTCTGCACCAGAGCCAATTTGGCCTTTGTGCTCGATGCTTTCCACTCTGGGCGGCCTTCGCCGTCTTCAGGCCAATCCACTCGGCCACTAGCTCCTCGAAATCAGTTCTTGATCAGTATATAGTACTATATGTGATCAAGATGTCTATTCAATATCTAATGCTACTGTATATACCTTGGGTATCCAAAATCGACGGATAGAAAGCTCATCCTCTCCAAGAAATGAAAGTCGTACTATCTGCGTTCAACATTCTCCTCACTCCAGCAACTCATCCACGCTCAAATACTTCCCCAAGGATATACGTACAGTAGTTCAAGCAAACAGTCTCTCCACCAGGACCTCCCCAAACGTTTTCTCAACAGGCGACCCATCCATTCTCCAAATCCGATTCCCCGCCTTCGCATTCAACCAATGCCCATGATCGCTCGAACTCTCCACATCCCCATCGATCCGATGCCGATTCCGACGATCAACCACGCACATGCCCCTCGTCCACTGGCCCATCGTCTCAATGCGGATATCTTCCGGTGAGGTAGGTGACGGCCTCCACCCTTCGTCTTCAGCGGTCAACGCGTACCACACACACACTGGATCATGCAGGCTCAGCTCGGCTTTATCACCGACATGGCCTGGATGCAGGGCCTCGAGCGTCTGGAACGTATGAGCCATGAATGCCGAGACCCATTCCGCGAGGGGAGAGCCGGCTTCCAGTCGTGGGGTGATGGCGCGGCGGAATTGGCCGCGGTTCAGGTTGTGGCGGAGAGTGATGTCCAGGGGGAAGAGGCGTAGAGTGAGTTGCTTCGTGAGTTTGGGTGGGTAGGGGGGCAGTTTTGAGCTGGTCGGTGGGAGGGTGCTTGCTGGGGTGGGGGAAGTGAGTGCGAACACTCGTGCGGCGGCTACTGCGTCTGCGTAGGAGTTAAATTCGCCCGTTGGAGTGACCTGTTGTATGTTGTAAGCGGATCGATGCCATGCTGATGGTGACACTTGTGTATCTGGCTTCGTCGAAGCCGCTCTTCTCGTCTTTCATATGAGAAGGAGACAATCTCTTGGGAGGTATGATTTCTACAGAGAAACTCACATTTCCAGGCACATTCACAGCTCCCCCCATGACTACCACCTCTTTCACTTTGAGGAATGTCTCCGGGTCAGCTGCAGAAGCCAGCGCCAGGTTCGTCAACGGCCCCACTGCCACGAGGGTCACCGTCTCCGGATCATTCTCGCGCAAAACGCGGAGAATTTCCTCGTGAGCAGGACGCTTCGACGGGATGAAAGACTGGTGCGCAGAAGTACTCCGGCCCGCGTCGCCGCCAGTAGATACGGACTTGATGATGTTGGCGTCGGCAGATGGATCGAACAGATGTTCCCAGGTTTCACTGGGAGTCAGATGTGGATGCTATATGTGCGAGTCAGTAATGCTCTTGAGCCAGTGAAATGAATTATTGCTTGTTTGTACATACACTCGCGTGAATGCCACCGAGTCCGTCCGGCCCATCTATTGTATGCCATGAATTGTTAGTCCATCTCTGTGCTGGACACTGACTTTTCTTAACTCACTCCTTTTGCACAAGCTGCTCAAGCGGTCATGCACACACAATCATATGGATATATAGAGATTGAGAATATGAAATGAGAAATGAACGGGGATCAAACGTACGGAAATAGTCTGCTAGCATTTTCTGGTCCTCGAGAGGATCCTCGGCTCCGACTGCGACGACTGGACGAAACGCCCGCAGAGCACCGAAGCCCTCCGGTTTGCCGTTTTCTCGTCTCCATTGCATCTCACGCTCGATGATGTGGAACATGGAAACGACGTTTCGCAGGCAGCTAATAACCAATCGAGTTAGTCCTTCGAAGTCATGTTGGATCAGACGTTTGACGCTGACACGCGGTCCGTGCTGATCGGACTGGGAGCTCTTGAGGCCACAGAAATCAAAAAGAAAACATCATAAGAACGGCTTGAAAAAGAGGCATGGGGCATTTCAAAGCTCATGACATAAGTCAATCCAAAATGACATGTGATACCGGGACGTCAGATACACGATCGATTGATATGAAGTGACGGACAATCAGTTCAGACCAGGTTGGCTGGATAAACTTGATTCAACACATGCTTACCTTCTTACTTCAATGTTGCCAAAAGTAAGCGAGATTAGCAGGACTTCCACTTCCTCTGGTTTCGCTGAGAGCGCAAGCAAAAGGGCAAGGATATCATCGATGCCCTGGTGAATTTTGGATCTTCAATTAGCACTGCACCTCATAATTCCAAATCTGGAATTCAAAACAAGACTCTTTAAAGGTGCACTCAATCTGCAAGATGAGACAAAATGACAGCAATGGTGGAAGTGTAGCATACGGGATCGGTATCAATAATGATTTTCTTGGCTGGCATGGTGGGCACGTTGTCTTGGTATCGACGAAGAGAAAACTGTGTTGACTTGTTCCTTGACTGGGATTGTTTTATTTTGGAATGTACAACCACGGCAATAAAACCAGATGGTGTACAGAATCTAAAATCTGCAACTGAGATATCATGAAAGACGTTGGACGAATGCTTGATAGCAGATGTTACAAAAGTGGGATGAGTTGAAGGTCTTGGCATCCCGCTTTTTTGCTATCGTTGGTTTTTTTCCTGGCCAACCACTCTCCCACAGCACGGGGAAACTTTGTATATCGAAGGTTTTATTTTGGGCCATTTTGCTTGACGAGATCGCTGACTTCAAACGAGAGAAAATGTCTGCGTTAAAGTCACCTGTGACTGTCCTAGCACTATCATGACTCTTGCCAACGATGTCGGCCTGGTGTCTTCAACAGTTCCTGGATCTGCGGGCACCTTATATACACTCCGTATGGAGTATACAAAAAGCGGATAGTGAATCAGCTCTTCAAACAGGATCCTTCTTAACAGCTATGCAATTGAGCCACCTCAATGCCTACGATATTTGATAAATGCGTGCAAGGCTGAGTCTCACATTATACATGCGCTCCAAGGTAGAGGAGGATGGGGCTTCGCTCATTGTTGCACTGCGCTTGCATTGCATCTATGTACATCATCTGCAGGGACCAAGCCGTGCAGAAAACAGTATCTCCGAAGATAGCGAAGAATCCAAGAATCCGTCTGGTTGGAGCTTTGCGGGTGCCCTCGTGGTGGCGGGCAAGTCTGCAAGGCTTCCAAGGTTGATTATTGAGAAAGGCGTGGTCAGTTCGCCATCGCTCAAAGGCTTGTGTTTCTTGCCAAATTGCCGCAGTAGGCTGATCTTTTAATACAGAGGACACGTTGATTATTATGCATCAGGGTTCGAGGAATGAGACTTGCATTCAAGGTTTAGCACAGACACACGGTCACACACCGATTATTTAATTACATTTTGGAATAATGTGTCGGAAATAATAATGGATTTGCCGGGTAAATTGACTGACAGCGTATGGATAGTCAATTTGGATGTTGTAGCACTGCGACTTGGAAGCGCAGATTAATGATCTGTGCAGGACAGAACTAGCCTACCTAGGTACGGAGAACTACGTACTGCAACTAAATCGTGCCACCATAGTCTTCAATGTGAAGTATTATTCTCCGAATGAGAAGGGATGAAGTTGCAGATTTCATATGTGACAATAAATCATCTACTCCTTGTTGAGAACAGCCTTGGAGATCGAGAGACGTGGCCTTTTCAATGTGGAGATCCTTCTGCTCCAGACCGTTCACTCCAGAGTCCAGGGGAATGGATCCCAGGACCAATCGGGAGTTTTCGTCCGAAACTCCCCAGCCGAAAAATGAAATGGATGGGCTTCGGAACTCTTCCATACACAGTTACTCCGTCGACTAAGTCCAGTCTATTATTTCGGTAGACATGGCGTGGCAAGGGGAGCACACTTCTCACTACTGGCTTTGGAATCTGTGGAAATCAACCAAAACGTTCTTTCTCGGCACTCCGGCAGGTCTGGGGCGCCTGTGCAGTATGTACAGTAGTATGATAGGTCTTGGTCCATGGCCATCATGAATTCATAATAATGGTATATTACTGCGATGAATACTTTGATCACCGCTCGTACGTAGTAGTAAAATGCGCTATCGCAATCATTGGGAACCTCTGGAGCATTTGTCAACCTTGGTAGAAGTAGGATTCCGTAATATTGGACTTGTCTCAGCTATTTCGCTCGGATTCACCACGGAGTTTTGTAGCATACAGTGACGGATCGAGGTGGTCGAGAGGGAATCCGACGACTCACGCGCGTTCGCTGCAGGACACTTCATTATCTTCAGACATCAAGACAATCCTTGTTCATGATTTAGTGGACCAATTTGACTTCTACCATCTGCACATCCCCCTCAATGGGGTATGTATTGAGAGGTTTAGTACTGGCGTACTCTGTGGTGGAGGGAAGCTGTTGGAGAGCGCAGAGACCACCTGTGTATACGGAGTCCGCGCCCCCCCTTCATCTCACAGCGCTCCCAGTGCGTGTCCTCTTCGCCTGTAGCCCCCTCCCCATCTTCTTTCGTCTCGGCTCCTTCCTCCTTTTCTCTCATCACTCGCTCCCTGAACGATTGCTTCTAGTCTCCCCAAACTTGAAGCTGTCTTGGGATCGTGTCTCTCTCTCTATGTTCGCCTAGTGAACCCTGTCCATGTCTTCATCGGAAGCTACGGCCACCAAGCGCATTCAACACTTCTAGGACCACCAGCTCTGCTGGGTCTTGAAAGTTCGACACAATTCATTGCAGTCCACAGTTGGAGGTGCTGCCGGGGGATCTGCGACGTCGAGTTTTCATTTCGCTGAAACTACGATCCTCCGTCAAATCGACCGTGGTGCTCGACGAGCCGATCTGGCCTTCCCTTCGCAACCCAGCTGTTGCCGCTGCTTGCTCACATCGTCGACCCCAACGCCTCAACCTAATGATTTGACGCGCTGAAGCTCTGCGAGACATCGCCTCTCTTCTTTCGCCGAGTAACCAAGCTTAGCTTCAGCAGCCCGGTCCCGTGGTATTGTTGTTGCCAACTCGCTCGTCGCCGATTTCCTTAGCCCCGCAGACGAACCTCTCCCCGCTGCTCTATATACGTTGAACTGTACCATACCTTCCCTACTTCGATTAACTCGCTACGCTCTCCGAAGAAGAGTTTACAAGGTACGTGGAGTTTGTGGCTCGTTGCTCGGTTGTCTCTGGCTTGCAGTGGCTGACAATCCCTGATAACTTCAAGATGATGAACCCTTACCTTAGCTGGGCCATCCTGCTCGTCGTGGCAGGTGGACTTGGGTGGTACTATACCAATGGGTCTAGCTCGAAGGCCAAGGCCACTGTGAAGCCTGCCGTTGAAAAGACCGAGAGTGCCTTGGGAGTGAAGAAGCCAAAACGAAAGGTGCGGAAGGCCCCCGAGCCCTCGTCCAACGTCGCCAAGAAGACCGAGGAAAAGCCAATCTTCGAGTCCAAAGCCGATGAGACCGACAAGCCCGACGAGGAAATTGACAGGGCGGAATTGGCAAAGCGCTTCGCCGCAGTGAAGAGTGGCGCTTCTTCTCTGCCCAGCATCAACAGTAACAATAATCAGAAGAAAAAGAAGACTGTCGCTGCTAGCCAACTTGAAAGCGGAAGTACTACCGGAGCCGATGCGGATGATGACCTTTCCCCAGCCGGATCCCCCGTCGTCAATGCCACTGTTCCGGCCGCTGGATATGTCTCCGACATGCTTGAGGCGCCTGCGCCAGCTGCTTCTGTTCTTCGGGTGACTGGTTCCATGGAGAGTGAGCCCAAGAAGCAGAAGCCCCAGTCGTTCAAGCAAGTTGAGACCAAGAAACAGCGCCGGCAGCGGGCCAAGAACGAGGAGCGCAAGCAACAAGTCCAGGAGGCAGAGGAACAGCGTCGCAAGTTGCTCGAGAAGCAGCTTCATGTTGCCAGGGAAGCCGAACGCCGTGAGGCCGCCAAGTCTAAGCCAGCCACTACTCCTAACGTCTGGAAGACCAAGGAGGTGACCACTACCGCCAACGGTACTTCGAAGCCAGCGCAGAGCACCAACGTGGAGCTTCTGGATACCTTCGACCGCGACGCCTCGTCGGCCCAGGAGATTCAGAAGGCTTCCCCGACTTCTGGCCCCGAGAATCTCGCGCAAGATCTTCCATCCGAGGAAGAGCAGATGCGCTTGCTCAGTGCTACCAGTGAAAGCGACTGGACCACGGTCTCCAGCAAGAAAACGAAGAAGAAGGGTGGAAAGACTGATGAAAGCGTCAGCGAGGCCAGCGCGTCCGAGAGCCAGCCTGCTGCCCCCGCTGCCCCAGCTCCTAAGCCTGTCGAACTGCCTCAGGTCTCACAGGTGTACATTCCAGACATCCTCCGTAGCGGAGAGAAGCGCCACCCTCTTGACTCGGACTGGGCCGCTTAAAGAAACCGCAGCATAAGAGCTGCTTCCACACTTTGGCGATAACTCAAACGGAGATCCGTCCGGCCTCTCTTATCAGCAATCTGTACTCATTAGCTGCAAATCATGGTTTTGGCGTTCGGGGTGTTCAGTCATACCAAAAATAACCACCTGGCTAGGGGTCTTTGTTCTAATAGCAGTCTGCATCGGTAACAAGAAAAAAAGAGAAAAAAAAAGAGAGGATTGTGTTTTCTTTGGTATTCCTTCACAGATTCGACCACGAGGCCTCTGCACACATCGATTACGGATAGGGAAGAGAAAAGGATCAATGATACATTCTCAGACAATGGTTCTCAGCACAGGAGCAATCAACGCGGATGATGCTGCATGACATCTGTGCATATCACCTTGGACTTGTTTTGACCGTCCTTCTCCACTTTCTTTGACCCCTTTCTTGTGCATGTCCTTCCAGTGCAGTATCGATCAAATGTCTCCAGAAGGGTTGGAGCTTGCATCATTGGGTCAATTCACTGTATCTCGGGCTGTGCCTTGATCTCCTGCTTTACTGCTGTCAATCTTGTGGGTTGCAAGTCAAGCCAATTGATGGACTTCGGGTTTCTTCGGAGATTCCCTATCAAGATTTCAAATACTCCAGTGCAGCCTGGTCCTCTACAAGGGCCCGCTGGCAGCTGCGTTTGGCTCTGATGGTACATTCGATCATTGTGCTCTGATGTTTTACAACTTCCGCGTGGCTTTTGTATTTTCCGAAATGTTTTCCTCTGGCATTAGTGGTTTGGATATCTTTGACATTCATGGCTCGATTAATCGGTAGCATATGGGAATGGCGGCCATCAGCCCTTCTTGACTGGGAAGGGACTCTGTTTGTACAGTTAAAGACAATTGAAAGGAATATGCGAATCAAGATCCAACAGGCTGTCAGGTAGCTGATAAGTTGTGCTTCAGACGAGCATCCTACAGAACAACAAAGATGCTGGTCAAAAGAGCCTAGAGAATTAAATCTGGAGGGAGGATTTTACATCCGGGATAAAGTGATGGATCTGAAGGGCCCTTGCTTCTGTAATTCCGGCCTCAGGACTCCGTAGTGGGTAAGGTAACGGAGTTACGTATAACACCCGGTTGAGTACAAGGAACAGGGACGGACTCCACGGAATCATTTCCCGAGGTTAACTGCCACTCACACTTTTTTGCTCCCTTCAACACATTGACACCCAGTCCTAACAGTCAGATCATCAATCGTGGATTCTTTCTGTTGTCTCTGCAATGCCATCGAGCTTGATTGCGGTCATTGTACTGCCCAGTCCACACCACATTGTAAATACCGTATTGTAGATCCCTCGACTCGGCCACCATTCCCGATCGAGACTAGCCGCGAGTGTTGCAGTCATGAAATCAGAAATGTGGCCTGAACTGAGCCAAGGCAGCGCAAGCTTCCCTTGCCAGCTTGTCTATAAACTACTTCTCCATACTCTGGCTTCTACTACCTCCGACTGCTACTAATACTCAAAGAAAAACCCCGCCCCTAGTGTCCTGTCCATTAGCCCTCTCTTCTCATCTCTTCTTCTTCCCATCTTTACTGCCTTTTCCTGACCCGCAAGTTTCTCTCATTTCCTCTTAATTCTCTTTCGTTTACCTCCTCCGCCATGGCGCAGATCCGTGGCACTGCGGGCTACAATCTCGGACACCAGAATCCCTTCGGCGGGCCGGGGAGGGTAGATGCTACGAGCGACCCCAGTCCCTTGGATGCTATTCGGGAACAGACGAGCAAGATTGAAGATTGGCTGGATACAGTGTCGGATCCTATCAGGCCGTAAGTTGTCTGTTCCCGTTGATGCTGCTGTGTTTGCTTGTACCACGGCCTCCCGAACTCGAATCAAGGGAGAACGAAGACCACCCAAAACCACTCGCTGACATGGTCTCTCGCGAACAGGTATCTGCCAGCTATCGGCCGCTTCCTGATTGTAGTCACCTTCCTCGAGGATACTCTGCGCATTATTACACAATGGAATGACCAGCTACTATATCTCCGTGACTTTCGGAAGAGTAAGCTTACCTTCTATACTGCGTAGCCCTTGCATTGTTATCAACAAACGATATCAAGACAAAACTTTTCAAGGCTGAGAGCGATCTCTGACCGAAGGCTCTGTGCTCTATAGTACCATGGGGCATATCTCACTTGTTCCTCATCGCCAACGTCATCGCCATGTCCGTATGTTCCACGTTGGTGATCGCCCGGAAGCGCAGTGAATATGCCGTCGCAGGTCTGCTTGGAGTTGTCATCACCCAGGGACTCGGGTACGGCCTCATCTTCGACCTGAACTTCTTCCTGCGCAACTTGAGCGTCATCGGTGGCCTTCTCATGGTGCTGTCGGACTCCTGGGTCCGCAAGAGATTCGTCCCCGCCGGACTGCCCCAGATCGACGAACAAGACCGCAAGATGTATGTCCAATTCGCTGGTCGTGTGTTGCTCATCTTCCTCTTTATCGGATTCGTGTTCTCTGGCCAATGGAGCGTCTGGCGGGTGCTGGTCAGCCTGTTCGGATTCGTTGCCTGTGTCATGGTTGTCGTCGGATTCAAGGCTAAATGGAGTGCGATCATTCTGGTCGTTCTGCTGAGCATCTTCAACGTGCTGGTGAACAACTTCTGGACTGTATGTTCAACCTTCCTATTTCTGGGTCGCAAGTATCATCGCCTTTTACAGGTCACTGACTTGATTTTTCCAGCTTCACCCTCATCACCCTCAGAAGGACTTCGCCAAGTACGACTTCTTCCAGATTTTGTCCATCGTGTAAGTGTTCTCATAAGTTGGACTCGTCCGCCCCAGAAATCGGAACTAACATGATATTTTCTACGTATTAGTGGAGGTCTCCTCCTTCTGGTGAACATGGGACCAGGACAGCTAAGTATGGACGAGAAGAAGAAGGTCTACTAGAAGGCTCTTCGAATCATTGTTCTTGTCACACCGGTCTCACGCTCCAGGAGCCATTGACTTCCGGACTCGCTCTACGAATCCCACGAGATCTTCCAATTCCCGTGTTTTTGGGGCGCTAAAATCTTAGAAGAAGAAAAAAGATATTTCCTATCTTTGCTTGTGTCGCAGATTTTGGCAAATTTCGAGTAAGCTTAGCGTCTGCCAGCCAGCTATCAATCTTCTACATGTGATTTGGTTTGGATAAAAAGAAAAAGGCTCTTTGAAGCCCATTGGGATTCCATTCTGAACAACTTCCCTTGTGCTTCTTCGCAGCCATGTCCATTCATGACGTTCTCACGACCGTTCAAGATGTTGCTGAAGCAAAATGATACACGGAATGTATGCTACCAAGTGCCTGACAATGATGGCATACATGTCCTGTTGGAGACCACACCATGGAACATTTTTAAGTCATTTATTTATATGATATGTTTCCTTCCTCTCCGACTGCTTAAACAAGTTTCTGATCTTACCAAGAGATTGAACTTGTCAACGATTGCACCCATACCCCCCTCCCCTTGTAAATCGTCTCCCGGTTACTTGAGCCCTGGTAATGGAATCACACATCATAGACAATACTCGTAACCTATGATGTATGCACGTAACTTATCTCTGCGTGTACACTCAAACATCACAGATGCAATGGGCAATTGCAAATTCCGCAGGCTCGACACTCGATGCATGGGCTGTTTCACCGCAATGGAGAGTCCAAATTCACCACTCCTTGTATACAGCCCATCAGAAAAGAAATGTAATACGTAGGTATGAAGGAGACGTCCATGGATTTGGATTGATAGTAAGTAATACATATATACGCCGAGAAGGGCAAACAAAGCAGAATTGGATCATTGTGGATCCGGGCAAGGCATGCAAGAAATACGATGTCTTCAGCAAGGAAACGAGTTTTAATGATAGTCAGCCGAAAAAAATGCCAGAAAGTATGCAATCGAGTTGATCTGTGCAACGTGAGGAAGAGACATATAGGAAGAAGAACGAAGGGATCGAGAAAAGCATAGACGCCCGGTTTCTTTTCTTCTGTGCCTGAGGGTTTTCCCTGAAAAGAAAAGGGAGGAAGGGAAGGAAAAGGGTGAACTCGTCCGTGTGATTTTCATGCCCGGGCCTGCCATGCATTCGGCACGAGAAACTCTCCTTCTTTCCTGGTCTTTCAAAAATGCTTTGCGGAGAAATGCACGCTATTTAACCAAACGCTCCAAGAAAACAACAAAAAAAGTCAAGATCCAATGAGGCCTGTTTCGAGCAAACACTACCGATGAAAAATGACGAAGAACAGGGTTAACAGATTGGCGTATACTATAGGTGAAGGAAGTTCAGACGTCATATATCCATACTCCAACGCCAAGGTCGGACCCGTTCAAAGTGACCGTAACCAATATCATCCTGGCCATCGTCGCTGATTTCGACGCGTAGCATATGTACCTTTTTATTGTTGCCATCCCGGTGTACGGTGGACAGGGTTTTCGAGATCGAAGGGCGGAAGAGTCTTCCGCCGTCGTCTGTGGCCTTTGATGATACAGGCCGCGATGCAGGGGTTTCAGGATATTGCCACCAGAGACGGGGCGGACTTAGTTCAGAAGAGTCGGCTAATGTCGAGACTGTAGAGGGGGAGTCCGGGGACGTAAAGAAGCGCGAATCATCGCGTCCGTGATAGACGGAGGCTAGGGTGAGAGGCGGTCGTCGAGGAAGTTGTAGGTTTTCTGCAGTGAACGGTTTCCGGTCGTTGGATACAGGGACCGATGGTCCTTCATTCGTCTTGTCTTCGCACGAGACTTTTGCAGAAGACGGATCGAGGTGCCCGCCGTTTTCTTCAGAACAAGGTCTCGATTGGTCCACCCCAAGGCCAGGCGTATCTCCGGTGTCTTCTATTCGCAAGCTGGTGTCTCGACTACCGCCTCGGCGTTCATGGACAGAATGGCTGAATCTCTCCTTTCCAGCCATGACTTTTGCGCTCGGTGGCGGCTGCAACATCCATCGTGTTTCGGCCCTGCTTCGTGGCCCGCTGACAATAGGCGGGTGGAGGTCGTTCACCGGCGGTATCTTCACAGCATAGTACTTGCTCGAGACGTTCGTGTCGGCTCTGCCCCGTCCAGAGATTCCAACTGATGACCCCTTGAGATCATGATCTTCACCCCATAGAGGCTCGTCTTCCCGTTGATACCGCATCCAATTCCATGTATCACCTAAAGATGTATGCACATGTCCACCTTTGTGTTTCTTTTGCAAGCTTTCCGCCTTCAAACCACGTCTCGATGCAGCGGACGAGTCCGGGAACGCTCCTTCGGCCTCCCGCCGACTTTCAGTGAGCTGATTATTTGGTCGATGTCCCCCCCTCCGTGCTGGCGGGCCTGGACCCAATGCAATTTCCTCGCACCATCCTACATTCGTACTGAACGGCGTAGGTTGCGGGAACGGTCCGGGTTGGTCAGTGACGATGGCAGCGTCGCTCGTTGCTTTGGCTTTCTCGCGCTGCGATCGGAGGGCTTCCTTTTTGCGTTTCCGACGATACGTAGCGTCCGCACATGGTGTACAGGTGGCATAGTAGAAGGCGGCGGACTGCGCGCCTCTCCAGAACCACATGGTCAGACTCACCCTGCGACGAGCGGTGTCACGGCAAAGCTGATATCCAATGCTCTGAAGATGACTGCGTGGGACGCAACCATTCAGGACATCAGGTCAGCCCGCGGGCACAGACAAATCGAGCCTATAGTTTGTAGGGTCGGTGAACGCAACATGAAGGGCGTAGAGGTGGGTGAATGGAGCGATCACAACTGATGAGGTCGCCCAGCGACCTGCGATGCGGCCGGGATAACCACTTATCGGAGGACGGGGTGGCAAAAAGAGGACCACAAAAAACACCTGGAGGAATAAGAAGTGAAGAAATGCTTGTCAGATTTACTGACAGCAACGAATTCCTTGCGTCAGGAGAAGGAAGCGTTGAAAGGGAAGACGTTATTATCGCAGGTTGAGGTAAGGATCAGCGGCGGGAGGGAGAAACGTTTCCGGGCGGGTAGTCAGGAGTAAGTTGAGTCTGGCAACGGGTTTCGAAGGAACATTTGAGGGGAGTCCCACAGGAAGAACACTGCATTTTACCGAACTTAGGTACGCCATCGCATTGACCCGTTCTTAGTCTAAGAACAACTCCAGTCGCAATCAGTGACGGCGCCAATGACAGTTGCTGTCCCAGGCACCCCCTTGGCCTAATTCGCCTAAATCTGTGGTTTTATCCAATCGCCGATGATTTCACTCTTCTGTTCGACTTCTCAGATCTATAGGAGCTATTATTGACGACTCCGCGTCAGGAACAGAGCACAGAGGTACTCTGTACTGTATAGGTGGAAGCCTTTCTCACGGTCGCCTAGTGTCTGGCTGGATCTTCACTTCTCTTCTTAAGAAGAAGAAATTGCCTTCGATCCTTCCAATTCTATCGCAACAACAGAGCAGCAACCTGGACCTTCCTCGTGTGTGGCATCACACAAAGATCATGTTGAAAAGAGAAGAAAAGGAGCAATTAATACTCTATCACGAGTTAATGACGATCGCCCCTTGTTGATTGAAGGGCAATCAGCATTGAAGAAGCTTGAGCTACTCTATCAAAGATGCTTTTCCTCTAATGCAGAACGCCCAGGTTCAATACATATTATTCAAGTGACGTCGTCGAAACAAGGAAAGGACGCGATCTTCCATCAACTATCATAGATGACGAGGCGATAACGATGATCGCAACTATATCAATGTTGTGCCAGCGAAACAGTTTTCGAGAACTGAATGCTTCGATGCATATCATCACGTAGGTGGCATGAAAAGACGGGGGACTGGAATGCGGAATGCCGACAGGGCCGTTTCAGAGAGAGCATCCCCCTCGAGAGAGAGACATAGAGATAGAGAGAGAGCTTTGCGGGAAGAATATCGTATCTATAAGATTATAAGCTTAAATGGCGTGTTCTCTCTCCCTCTCTCCGTAGAGCGTCTCGTAACGATTCCAAAACCTATCGAGGTTATTGAAGATCTTCCTCCTGGTAGAGCAAGCAGACTTGCACAGAACCTCTCATAATACCTTAGGGTACCTATGGATCTACATCCGACTACTACGGCATCAGCACCCTCCCAGAGGCAACAGACAATGCATCTGAATTGCATCGTTACAGTCGTTCTGGCCGCCATGGCCGGCACAGCAGTTGCGATTCCTCGGTTCTCCGGTCTCTACCATGGCGGATTCAAAGCTCGTATTCCAAGCAACAGCACGAGAAGTGCGAGCAACGCATTGGCGTCTGGAACACGAAACGGTGCGATATACGGTACGGGCGTTCGAGGTTTAGCTTTAGCGACGGGAACTCCGACACCAGCAAGCGAACTCAGCGACAGCGAGAAGGATCGAGCGTCGGACGACACGAGCAACTCAACTGCAAGTCACTTACTATGTGCGTGGCAAGCTAAAAGCTGCGTGGAAGCTTTACCAGAGGCTGAGGATTTTTGGTCAGTACTTAAAAAAAACTGTGATTCTCATAGAGTCATTGAAATGAAAGTTTCCATTGATCAATTGCCTCGGAAGCTGACCATGGAAACACCGAAGCTTGCAAGCATACTCCAAATGCAGCCAATTTTGTTGATGGGACGGGTCAGGGTCAGGGTCGGTCAGTGCCCACTAAAGTGCCGCGAGAGCACGCACGTGCTGGGATACCTGTCTGGAAGAGAATCATTGACGGATTCGATTTAGGTTGGGTTTGCGTTGTGACTTTTGAGTCTTGGGCTAGTTGTTAACATGGCGGAGGGGGAGAGGAAGTCCACTCCACCCAGGGCCACTGTAGTATGGGGGACGAGATCAGTCCGTGATCACGCATAACGTACACCGTACACGAAGCCTGGAATGGGAGAGGGCAGTTCCTGGACATTGTTTCAATGCTGGGCATAGCATGTGAGGTTGATTCAATGACTATTTCAATTTATATCATCCGTGTCGAAAAGTCGTACTCTGTAAACGATGCTTTGGGGATCTGTCTGGCACTGTCCGTGCAAGACGAGAGAAGACCTTTTGGCAAGACAGATTGATCCAAGGCGATCATCTCAAATCGAGAGAGCACGAGCACGAGAGTAGAGGACGAGTTGGACAACGCCAGAGACGCGGCCCCAGCCTATCAGAGCGGCGGGATTCGCCGCGTGGGCTTCGTCAAGCACGCGACACTTCCTAGAGGCATTCGCCCGCTCGCCGAGAACAGACGAAGATATAGCACTGCTGCTGGTCGTACCTGAGCACTCTTCATCCATCATGCCGCAGTCTCCTTGCCTTTCGTCTCTGCTCAAACGCTCTTTCAACCCTCGATTCATGTGGTTGATCCATAGTCTATCCCCTCTCTTCAGGTACCCTGAACCTGCCTTATCTCCAACACCCTCCAGCACGCAATCCAACTTGTACCACGTTGTACAACGACTGTGCGGTTGACCGACATCGTCTTACCACCTGATCATTCTGGGACGAAGGCCAAGCTCTATCTGACTGAACCGTCTGGATTGCTGGCATCCAGCAGGTGTATCCATCCACCTGAAGACAGCATGTTACCGCCTCGTCTGCCACTGACGCCCTCCATGTCAGGAGAGCTCATCGTCAAGGAGCAGCCGTGTATGGAGGGTGCCGAGTCCTTTGCATTGCCTCCCGCGGCCTTGAGTCCGTCGAAAAGAGAGGCTCCCAGCAGGAGCTCATCCAAGTCAGAGCCATCGTCGTCATCGTCGTCAGCTTATTTCCCGGCATCGCCAGCATCTCCGGATCTGGCTGCCCTGGGACGCAGCGCGACAAACCCTCCACGTCAGACGGCCAAGCGACCGCTGGAGGATCTGGATCTCCCACCACCCCCAACCCGCACCCGCAAGATCATCCAGATGAAGCCCAAGACGCAAGCACCCGCCAAACCGGCTGCCACCCCCAACAATAACAACAAGGCTTCGTCTGCCTCCAAGGAGACGCCCAAGACCTCTGCCAGCAGCGGATCAGCGCCCGCAAACTCGAAGAAGAAGCAACCTAGTGCGACCAGTGCGGCGGGTCGAAAGATTGCCAGAAAGACAGCACACAGCTTGATTGAACGGCGACGGAGATCGAAAATGAATGAGGAATTCGCGACCCTCAAGAATATGATCCCCGCTTGCAGAGGTCAGGAAATGCACAAGCTTGCCATTCTACAGGTACTAATTTTTTTTGCCCCATCATTTTGTTTTTTTTTTCCTTTCTTTGAATCAGAGACACAGCAAATTGCTGAGACGAATTTATAGGCCAGCATCGACTACGTCAACTATCTCGAGCAATGCATACAGGATCTCAAGGCCGCAGGTAGCAAGAAAGCCAGTATCAAACCACATCATTCGCCTGCTCCCCCGTCTCCAACTTCGCCAGAGGTCCTCACCGGCGTGGCTGCGTCAGCGGCTAGCGCACACGTATCCCCCGAGCTGCTTCCTCACGGCACGCAAATCAACGACACCTCTCCATCCTTCTCCCCTCGCAGTTCAATCCCCTCCGCGCGGACAGCATACGAGTTCGCACCGACCATCCTCCCCAGCCCTGCGCTAGCTCCGACCCGCTCTCCGGAACTCACCATGAGCTCGTCATCGCATCGGCCATGGCCCGCAGCTTCAGTATCTGCCACCGCCTCGCCGGCCATCCAGCCTCAACGAGGCAGTGTCTCATCGTACAGTGTCGACACAGATATCGACCATGAAGCGTCCGCTGCGCTGCTGATGCTGAATAGAGATCGCAGAGGAACGGTCGATTCGATCAATGTTCGGTTCAACCATACGGCTCTCGGTTCGCCCGGGGGCGGTGATGATGATGCGCAAGATTCACAGAAAAAGATCGGGATGAGTGTGAGGGATCTGTTGATTTCTTAGAACCTGCCTCTTTTTTTCCTGGTTCCGTTGATAGATGATGTTTATCTGTCTGGGCAGCTCTGCTGGTTCTTGGGATCTGTTTCATGGGAGGGACATTTTTGCAATGCAACCTGGGGACTGGGTCATACCTACTACCGTATTATGATGGGTCTACTAATTGAAATGAGCGATGATTCAAAATGTACTTTTGACTTTCCAGATCAATAGAACGGTCATGATGCCGTGAAGGCAGGAAACTTTGATCTGCATCATTTCCTGACATCCATGCCGTTCAGCTTATATATCGTGGGGAATCGATCTTCTGTACATACAACCTCCCTCCCTTATATCCAGGGTATGGGGTACACCGCGATAGAGAAAAACATTCCAGCACAGCAATTGCATGGTCGGCTAACCATGTCTCTGGAAGCGCCTCCTCAACGGCTTCATATACAGTGTAGGCTCTGCTATCCCTGTATATAAAAAATAAAACTCGACTTCCTCCTGTTTCTTCATCGTCACCGCTCAAAGCAGGTCCTCAGACACCAACCACCCTCGTTCTCAGCGGCGATGTTATTATCTGGATCATTGTCCACACCTGCATGTATAACAGTACACTCCCACTTCAGGATGGACACGCCCTTGAATCGAAACACATATTCATATTGGCAAAGAGTCGGCGGAGAACCTTCCCCTGAGGAGGTAGTGAGGATGCCATTCCTGCCGCCCGTGGCGTGGATGATATATTCTCCCACTCCCACCACGGCTTGGGTACTGTCCTTACATGTCCTGGCACGGCGAGTGGAATCTATCTTCAAACCAAGCGAGAAGCGGAGGGCAGCATCATCATTAGCAGTAGCAGCAGCAGCAGATTTTCGGCCGGTACAGTTGGCAGAATCCACGTCCCAAACGTGAATGTACGTATCATTATCAATAGGCGCGGGAGAATCCTTCAAAAGGCGATACACCGCCCAGGTGCTGCTCTTCGCGCCGTCACCGGCGGCGTCGTTCCCTTTGGCTTCAGTTTCTTCGTAGATGTATTCCTTCTCATACCCCGCGAGGGAAGGATACCTCGGATGAAATGTTGCAGCACCGCACGTCGTCCTTCCCTGTTGTCGAGAATCCCCATGTCCATCACGGGGCGAATAAAAGTAACTGCGAGAGAATCTCCAGGGACCATACAACGCTCTGAAGACTGCCATAGCGGTGAATGCTGCAGTGCTGCACGATTCACTATCGAGCAGAGCTCGTAGAGAACATAATGTGGTCTGCATCTCCGCCGGATCGGGCGAGGACGAGGATGCATCGAATGGATATCGAGCAGGCACGACAGGCCCGGCGCTTCTTTCACGATCATGGCGATCAGACGAAAGAAGCTCCACGCGGTGGATGTCCAGATCCCGAGAAAACGATTCCATCAGACCCACGTAGTCGCCCATGGGGAATTGGCCTCTATGAAAGTCCGGGTTAGCTGTTCGAAGGTCTCGGAGTCGCTGTCTTTCTTCATTCGACTTGATATTATTATTGATTTCGGGTAGATCGTTGTCCCAATGGTCTGCTGCTGCTGCTGCCCAATGCGCGGCAAGGCTCCGCGCCTGCATCTCCATAACTCCCCAATATGGTCCTCGATAGAACCCAACGAAGCCTAGATCGGGGATTTCCAAGCGCGTAGTGCCTTTGTTGTCGAGAATAATGGGAAGAAATAGATCGCTTGGGCGATAGTCAAGCGCCGAAAGAACATCTTCTGCTAGAGACGACAAGGAAGTGGCCGGTGTATACCCCGTGGCCATGACGATGCCCGCAACATCCTCGAGAGCAGTAACTTGGCCATCCGACAGCCTGATCTCAACCTTCGCTTGCCCACCAGGATCACGACTCATGGCTGAGACTCGGCCGATTGTCACCGATATAGCTCCCGAGCGTACGTATTCTGCATAGTCGTTTCCTATGGTAACCCATGGAACGCGGTGTTTCAAGTCTCTGTCCCCGGAGAAGGAACCGGCATCCCCGAGGATTCTGTTGTCAGCTCCGAGTAGAGTCTCAAAATAGTCGTTAACAGCAGTGGCCTGACCTAGCGAGACCGGACCCAAAGACAATTCAACCGGTCCAGGCGGCCGGCGAGCCAGGTCATACATGACCAGGTCGAGCGGTAGGAACAATGGACCATGCTCTCTAGCAGAGTTGTGGTGCGCATTGCAAGGCAGATACATCGGCACAGACCAAAAGGGTCTTGTGCATATATGATGAACTTCGAAACAGTCCCCAGAACGTGCAGATGATTCTGGTGCGTGTCGGGAAGACGACAAATGGAAAGCAAGGGCAGAGGCAGCCTCCGCTCCTGACAAACTTCCTCCAAGGACAACTATCTTCCCATCGGTGATGTTTCTGTTCTTCAGTAGCGTGAGCCATTGATTGACGTCCTGGAGGGAAGAACTATGAATCGTTCTGTCCATGAAGCCGGCCAAGCCAGGAATCTCTGGGATAAGCGGGGCAGAGAAATATCCAGATGCGACAACAAGATAATCAAAGTTCTCTGTCTGGATATGTGGCTCGTCATTTTCGTCACTGTCATTTGCAATTGAACCCCATATTCGTCAGCGATAGTAACCTTGGCACAGTGCGATACAGAAGCTGAACCTTTTCCAGACAAATCGTACAGTCCAGGAGACTTCTCCTTTCCCGTTCTTGTTACGAATAGCTTGAACCACTTCATGTCCAAGCCTCAACGCCTCTTGAGGAATATAACGCTCCACATACGTCGCGAGATACTTGCCGACCTGCCACGCCCGCGGAAACATCGGCACAGCGGTGCTTGATAGAGCCGATTCCCATGATAGATCAGAAAAGCACACTGTGAACCGACTGAGGTTGGTTCTCATCGAGGAGGGTACAGTTCCTGTTCGTGCGCTTTTGCCCTGAGATTCCGATTCGGCTGCTGGTCCAGCAGGCCACAACCCACCTATTGCATTTCTGCGTTCGAATATGGTCGGCGAGAATTTGCCTTTGGGGAAATCGCGGAGAAGTGTCTTTGCAGTCACAAGTCCTGAAGGCCCGGCTCCTAGGATTCCATGCGAGTTAGGTCATCGTGTCAGTGTTGTGGCAAGCAGGGGTTCCAGATTTGTCTTTGGCAGGAATCTATACAAGGAGGAGAGAGCTGCTTAATTGAGTGAGGACATACCTATGATGGCGACCCGTTTAGGCTGCGGCATATTGATAGCTCTGTTGACTCATGTTACATAAGTCTCATGCCGTTCTGTTGTACGTATATCATCTCTTGGAGGATTGACATGTGTTGATGGTTACCCCTCCCAGAATGAAATCGGAGCATGCACAAAGTGCATTATTCCACCAAAAGATTAGATCATTAAAAAACTGATTATGTATGATGAATCCCATCAATCTCAAATCAAATATGGAGAGAATTGGATGGGACGTAAGTCAGTTTGTTGATATGTTGGAAGATCATGAAGTCGATAGGTAGATTGACCACAATAGACCAAATTGCCGCCCTGGCAGTCTCAATTGTAATGCCCAATCACACCTTGACATGTTCATTATGCATTCAATATCGACTGGTTTAAGTTCAAATTATATGAACTATCTCTCACCCCGCCATCAATACTCGCCGAACACAAACTGACCGAGGCGGCCACGCACCCTTCTTGACTTCAAGTTCCGACAATGCTCTCCATGCCCAAACGACAGATCATTCGACCAACTGCTCCCAATTATGAAAAGGGCAATTTAGCTCAATGGAAATCTTTCTAGAGAACCGCCTCGAAGACCCGACTCACAAGGCACATGATAAATAAAAATGTGACCCGCTGCCAGTCTTCACCACCGCAACACTCGTCACTCACTTTCTCAGCACGCAGCACTTCTGCCACACTCATTTCACATTCCCACAACCCTTTTCCCCAGCATGGATCTCATCAAAAAAGATGATACGGAACCAGCAGAAAACAAAAGCCACAGTGGCCCGAGCCGCGGATCGAACGCGGGACCTCTCGCAAGCAATGCTTCAGGGTGGACCCTAAGCGAGAATCATACCACTAGACCACCCGGGCTGTGCAGCTGGTGCTGCTGTGAAAGGTGTGGCGCGGCATTGCTTTATAAACAGGCTCGAGCTGGTGTATGGCTTGAAAACCTTGGGTAGCGAGTGCATCAGGGGGTGGGTAACATGTCGCATATCGGTCGTTAATGGATTTTGCTGATCAACGGGTACATATATACTGTATCGGTGTTTGGAGCAATATGCAATTGTTCTTGTTCCACATGCCCGATCTTTTTGAGATTTCTCAGACTGTTTCAGGCTGAGAAGCGTCGACTGTAATGGATGCCGGAGGATCGCATTGATGGATAAGGTTCAATCCGTGAATCTGACTTCGCATATACGTATGTCCCAAGATCTGACAATCGCGGGACAATCAAGAAAGTCGCTCCAGCCAAGCAGCCACTTGAATCGCGGTCGTATGCTCATCGGGGTAACAGGCGTCTCTGTACCGCTGCTGCGAGACGAGAGTATCGATATTGCGTTCTGTCAGAGGGATCTTGTATCGATTCTTCTCCTTGAGTATCTCTCTCTCCGCAAAAGCAGCCGGAGATAGCTTAGACAATTTACTGCGGAGTCGTCGGATTCCAACCGCGGGGAAGGAAGAAACGCGAGGAGGTCCAAACGGAGTGTCGACCCTCCAGGAGTCCTCGGATGCAATAGACCTAGTGCTTTTTCGGTGTTGGGCGCGAGCCTTCGCCATATTGTTTGTGTATTGGCTGTAGATTGGATGCATGAATGAATTTATTGTGTATGATGTAATACGAGAGCAGAAGGGGTATCTGTCCGCATGCTGTAGATATATATAGAGACAGCAGTGGCGGGGGGGATGACAGTTCCCCAAATGCGGATTGGCCTCACTGCACGAAAATGCCGAGTTGCAACTATCGCGATTTATCTGATTGGCAGGGGTTTCCGGGGGGATTGTTGACTTCGATGCGAACGACGAAGCGTGCTGCCGCGACAAGCGGGAGAGAAATAATACCATTTGAGGGATCGCAGTCAATAGACGACGGGGCAACCAATCTACATCATCTCGAGATGCGCCTCCGCCACTCATTCGACACTTTCTTCCTTCACGTTCGTGTTCTTGTTGTGCTGGTCAACTTACGCAAGCTGAAGCCTTAGTGCTTAATGCGAAGGTTATTCCAGCTGGAACAATAGAGTTGTGGACGTTGCTACAAGTACTGGACAATGATGCATCAAAAAGGAACACAGGAGAGCAACCCTGAGGACAAGAGCAGGGACCAAAGACGTTTTCAGCGAAACGTTGGTGTCATGTGATGTGACCTTCCATTGGATCCCTCATGTTACATACCTACTACACAAAACAGAACTGTTTTGATCCATCCATAGACTTCAATTAGGTGCAGAACCACAGAGTACTTTTAAAGTCGCTAAGCTCCGTCTCTGTAATTCCAGAATGCGTAGAACAAATCTATACGTCGGGATGGGCAAAAAACAAAAAGTCGGGGCCAACCGCGATTTGAACGCGGGACCTCTCGCAAATTGGAATTGGACCCAAAGCGAGAATCATACCCCTAGACCATTGGCCCCCTCGACACATTCACTGGGCTTAATTTGTTTTATCAACCGGTGCAAGTAAAGGAACTTTCAATTGCTCGACCTTTCGATGATATTAGAAGCATCGCAGAGTGGTCATGACTGGAAAGTCAGATTTGCAATTCGCCAGCAAATTGTTTAATGCGAACACGGGAATGAGTTATGTGTAGAGTTCGGCATAATGTATGCAGCTACCTAGGTAGGTATGTTACGTTTCCAACGGATTGATCCTTCCAAGCTGTAAAGCACAATAACCTCAATGAAAATCGAACATCAAGATTTCAAGCAAGACGGCCAGGCTACCAATAGACAGACTTGAAAGGAAGACTAGTTCATATACATCGTACATCATACCTCGTCCGCATTATAAGCTATTTGAGCTAAACATATAGACCCTCCAAGGAGTTTTAACTTGCAACAGATATTTAACCCCATACAAATTAGAGACAACCAGCTGTCCGATTCCCTTGACACATTCCGCAATTTACTTGCGGGCCTCCTCGACATTCTCAACCCCAGCAGCAACTGGCTTCTCAACAGTGACGTTAGTCAAGTCCGCGGCGGCGTCCTGGTTATGAATAAGGTCTTCGCCCTTGCTAACGTGGTTGACACCACCGAAGAGAGTATCGATCTCTTCGAGAGAGACCTGCTTGGTCTCGGGAATGAAGAAGAACACAAAGGCAGCAAGCAAGAAGTTGATGCCCGCAAAGAAGTAGAAGGCGTAGAAGCCGTCGTTCTTGAGGAAAATAGGGAAGAACTGCTGGAAGATGGAGTTGGCGACGTTCTGAGTCTGAGACGCCATACCCACGGCCTGGGCACGGACGTTCATGGAGAAGACTTCAGATGTCCAGATCCAGACGGTGGCACCCCAGGACGGCTTGTCTGTTCAGAAGCAGATCAGTACGATCAGGAACGGAAGGCGGATTGACGAGCGAGAAGGATCAGACTTACAGAAGAGGATGAACAAGAACATCAGGAACACAATTGAGATGCCCACTGAGGTTGACTTCTTGCCATCGATTGTCGGCGTCTCGGTCTCGACAGCAGCGGCGATTATCATGCAAATACCCATGCCAATGCCACCGACGATCAAGAGGAACTTGCGTCCAAATCGATCGACGATCCACACGGCGTTGAGAGTGAAGAGAATACCGAAGGTAGCGTTGAGGGCGTTGATCAGAGCAATCTGGCTAGCGCTCGAGAACACTTTCTGGTAGATCTTGGTGGAGTAGGTGTTGAGACTGCCCTGGCCAGTAATCTGCTGGCCGGCGTTGATGATAAAAGCGAGGAGCAGACGCTTGCGAACGGACTTGTCCTTCCAGAGGGCAGAGTAATTGCTGGAGATAGCCTCCTTCTCGTACTCGATGGCTTCGCGGATCTGCAGCAGCTCTTCCTCGACCTCAGCTTCGGTTTCTCTGACCCTGCGCAGGGCAGCGCGGGCCTTTTCGATGTTGTTACCGCGCTGGATATACCTGAGAGGGGTGTTAGTATGCAGAGTAATCTTGCTGGCAACAGCGGGATGAATCATACCAACGAGGAGTTCCAGGAAGGAAAGGCAGGAGGGCAAGAATAATCACTGGCACAAGAAGTTGGAATATGACGACCATCTTCCAGTCCCATTCTCCCAATGACTTGGAGTGTTGGGTGCAGCCATAGGCGACCCAGAAGCAAATGAAGGATCCGACCGAGTAGAACATTTGCCAGAAAGTCATGATCTTTCCACGGATCTCTGGCGGCGCTAGCTCACCAATGTAGATTGGTCCGGAAGCTGTAAGAATGCTTGGTTAGCGCTTGATATTTGACGAGATTGACTTGATACAGTGACCAACTTACTCAAAGCAATACCCTGGCCGATACCGATGATACATCTGCCAGCAAGGAAGCATCCGATATTGTGGCGGGGAGAGAAGGCTTGCATGAACGTAGCGATGACGACCATAAAGCACCCAATTCCCATTCCAACCTTTCGACCAAGGTAATCGGCAATAGGTCCTCCCATGAAGAAGCCACCGAAAATGGCACCAACAGTGTAGGCAGTGTTGATACCTCCGATCATATTGGGGCTGGGGTTATCGAACCAGGCCACCCAGTTCTTGGAGCCCTGCACGGAGTTGTACACAGACGCATCGTAACCATAAAGAACCATGCAAGCTGCCGCAACGAGAGAGATATACCTGCGGGGATTGGGTATCAGCAAATAGGTTCAGTACGCCGCAAGCAGATTGTGATCATACCAGTTATAGAGTCTCTTGGACCCTATTCCGCCAGCCATCTTGACCGCTTGACAAGATAATCGAGCTAATGAGTATGTTCAACGAGTGGAAACCCGATGCTCAACAGCCTTGACAATCGCAAATTCCCTTCTGGTACAGGCGAAGGATAAGGAACTAGGCACGTACGCTGGACACGCTTGACGGGAATTAAAAAGGACGAATATGGACCGTAAGCACCTCCAGATGGGCTTGACAGGAGAAGGTCAGGCAGGGTACGACAAGTCGAAGAATCAAGACTAGGCATGGAGCAGGAGAGGGGCCGTTATTATACCGGCACCCCCAGAGCTCGTTCTTGCATTCAGAATCCCGAACATGCAGCTCCACGCATCTGCGCTAAAGAATAGGAACTTTCAGCCAGACTGGCAGACTCCAATCAGAACTGGATCTGGGGGATAACCTCCCCCAGCTGCGCTAGGGCCATGGCGCCTGTATCAGCAGAATCTTGACTCCAGGATCCATGAGTGGTGGGGAATCTGGGGTGAACTGAACTGGAGGAATGGAAATTATTGGACCCGATAAACCGTGTAGGGTTTCGCGACGTTGGCGCGCCCATGGATGGCGTTGTTTGGACTGGGAAATGCTAGTCTGGGGTTCGAGGAAGATTTTCTCCGTCTCCATCTTCTCCATGCAAAAGAGATTCCACGAATCGGCCGCTCCAGGCTTTTGCGCGAGGGACAAATCCACCAATCCTCCTGGAATATGTGGGGTTCGCGTCTGGGTGGAACCTTAAAGCGGACGTCGAAGCAGTCAGGAGAGTCGTCGACAAGGTGGCAAGGCTCGCGACATGATCATCTACACGTGGAGAAAATAATCGTACGATTGGTATGCAGTTACCAAAGTACAGACCTCAGTAGTAAGTGCCTGGGTACAGGAGTACATACTTTATGATGTGGAGGGATCACTCCAGCTTTCCCTGTCTTTTCAAGCTCGGCTGCTTTTATCATTTCGAAACGCCAAAGAGCCTCTGGTAATGATTGTACCAAGAAGCAAAATGTGTCTCTCAGCATCCTGGTTGCAAGAACATCCAGCAATAGAATTCACTGCCGGGCTGCGTTGATCTGAGGGTGTAGGAATCCTTACCCGGCAAACTAAGAAGAGGGCTTCTAAGGTCACGAGGGTGTCCGTCTGATTATGGTCTCTTCCCCACCCATACCACGTGGTTCGGGGGCTCTTGGACATCCAGAAGGGTCCACTGACTGCAGCACCAAGGTTACCCTTGGTGACTGTTTCAGACAGTTTTTGCATGTCGTTGGTAAAGACAAGAGTGAAGAGATAGCGAAGCAATGGAGTGAGGTACTGGTGATGCTGACCATATGGGCGTTGTTGAAGGTCTTTCATGGGTGTTCTTTGTTGACGATCGCTATGAGGCAAAATGCACATGAAAAGAGCCATTCCATCGTCAAGATATGTTCCCAGCAGTTTACTTACTTTTGAGAAATTTTTAGTGACTACATTGCTTGAGACGCCTTATTCAAAAGTTCAAGGTTGACTCGTAGAAAGAAAACTCTTAAGCCCTGTTTTCCACACCATGGGTCCAGGCTTTTGAGGTTTGAACAAATATAGAGGTTGCTTTGTACAGAAAGATCATATTCTTGCTTCAGCGATCATCTAAGACCGAGACTTGGCGGTTATACTCCATAGACCGCAGTGAAAATGACGAAGCTGAATGATTCTGAGAGCTAGATACTCTCTCAGCCAATTCAAGATCGAGAGAGTGAAGGAATGAGTGCAATGAGTAACTTCCAAAGACTTTGGCAAGAGCTGAACTCAAAGAGACGCCGACAAGCCAGAGGAGTATTGATCATGGCACATTGACTATGGATTACTGCGGCATGATATGATATTCCCGAGTCCAGGCTGCAGGCAATCGTCAACCAGATATCTTTCGAGGGATATGAAATTGGATGATTGAAACTGATTATGACCTGCATGTTCTTATGACTACTCTGTACATAACTGTCAATAAGAACACGGCGTGAAACGGTGCTCGGCCTTGCGTTCAATATTTTGAATCCGGGAATATTACCTCTCGCATGGCCATCGCATCCTTGGGACAAGAGTGGAACATCACTTGTGCAAATTATTCCGTCTTCGACACCAGTTGGAACTTGAGACTAGTAATAATCCGCTCTCTAGATACAAGATATTAGGTGCAGCAGCAGCATGTTTCCCTTTCTTTTGGCCAGACTGCCGTAGTGCAGTACATCTTACTACTGCAATAAGAAGTCAATGGTTTGTATCAAGAATACGACGGTTCGCAATAATACCTAACGTCCTAGTTCTACTTCCAACGAAGTTATAATTGAGTTTGGATATTCTATTTGAATGAAAAATCCCGAAGACTCTCTATTTCAGTCTTCCTGCCTATCCTTGCCTCATCCCTCCTTCTTTTAGTAAAAAGACTTGGAGGACATCCTGGTCTTCCATTAGACAGAATTTCCAGACAGCTGCAATTGAGTCCAGGGTATCAGGATCGATCACTTGGGTCATAAAATTCGGCAGGCCATATGGCTTCAGAACCGCGAACGGCAGCTGAATCATTGCGTTTCTGAGTTGCCGTTTCAAATGCAAGTGGCGCACAATCTAATCTCTCTCTAGCCTCCAGCAGGGCAAGTTCCAAGGACAGTGTCCTCTTTCAGAGTACTGCCCGTCGTTCGTCGTACGAGCGGGAGTCGAAAGTCGAAACTATTTGAATTTGCCCCCCCTCCACCGATTGATCCATTGCCAGAGGTCGTGTCAAAATTTTGTATAGGAAAAAGGTGTGCCATATCCATCATGCATTTTTCGTGCCTTTGACCACTTCACCCTTGACTTTCGTCCAGTCGATATCATTATCAATGGCTTCGTCGACCTCACCGCACACCACGACGTTATCTCCTCGGATCAAATACAAGCCATGCTCGATCTGGGAGCTTGGCTCCGGGTCGTCTGGGGTTCGGATGATGCGCTCAATGGTGTTGGAGAGCACGAGGTTGGTTAGCTGATCAGTTGATAGAAGAGTACCGAGAAGCGTCCGGCCATCGACGGTCAGAATGAGGACTTTTTCTGTTTCACGGGTAAACCCATTGAATTAGCTTCTGGAAGTGACAGACATGACAACAAGGCTGTAGAGCCTGGAGACAGGTGTCACTCACTGTTTATGTAGGATGAAAGAGACATGGCGATAAGACGGTTTGGCGATTACTGTATATGAAGAAGAAAGAATGCAACTAGTGATTCGTCCTGCTGCGGTTCCTCGAGCTAACAGCCGCTCTGGCGCTTGGTGGTAAAAGACCTCCGACTTCAGTCTCCACGAGCGCGAAATCGAACTGGATATCCGTGTACGCGTGCCAATGCAGAAAACTTGGGTCAACGAACAGCGAGAGACCGATCAAGCCTTCAGAAACAATGCGTATCCGAGGTGGTATTCCGTTCTTGACGTTCGGACGAGTTGGGGATGGTGGGCGTGAGCTTCTTGGATGGTTATCTCCACCCCGCTCTTCAGTCAGATCGCGTTTTGTTCAGCGACGAGAACTCTAATTGTGGAACGAGTCGTCATGAATCCTGTGACTGATCAATGGCCTTCTTGTGCTGTTGCAACTTCTCAGAGTCGCTGCTCGACTCTTTTGTTTGCTAATTAATGTTGCTCAGCGTTCCGTTCATCTCGGTGGACGGTCACGTGAACGGAAGCTCAATGTGGATTGATTGCCTAGTTTGGACAGCTTAGTCCTATCTACAAGACTCCGTAATCATGAATGTAAATGTGTAGCAAGACTTGCACCGTTTTCTGAACCATAAACCTCGATGTAGCAGGTCATTCGCATATCTAGTTTAAGACCTACACTCCGGGAATGATCCCACGGAATACAATCACATACGCCAGCTCAGAATAAGCTAAAGCTAGACATTTGATATGATGCATATGCAACACGCCGAGCTGCCTTCAGTAGTCCTATGAATCATCACAGCTAAGATGCAGATACACAACCCAAACCCTAGACCTGACCTTCTTCACTCACTCTCTAGCGGCTTCTCCCACGAAGCCTGGCATCAACCACTCAAAGCATTCAGGTCCAATGGCACACTACTCCCTCGTCCAGCACGATATCTTCTTACGCCACCGGTAAACGGTCGCGGCTTGGGTAGAAGTCCCTCACTCTGAAATTTGAATCTGGTGTCCTCTATCCGGAAATGTCCAGAAATTCCTGAGCTCCGAGGGCTTGAAACTGGTGACGGCCCGCCGTTGCTGAGTGTGTAGGCACTCGGATCCAACATCGAGCGATCCGGCTGCTGACCAAGGTGGTCATAGGAGGTCGGGCGTGAAGAAGCCGGCGTAGAATGAGCAGAAGGTCGAGATAGTGGCTCGCTTGGGGGAGCAACCGCAGGAGCGGCTGGAGGTGCAACTGGAGGAGGCGGAGGAGGCGCTGAAGGAGCAGATGATGATGGGAGAGGCGGGGGCGGTGGAGGTGGAGCTGATGGTGGGTGATTCCCGTTTCCAAACGCGTTTCGTGCCGCTTGAACCGCTATTGAAGCGGCGATATTTCCATTAGGTGGTTGTGGTGCAGCTGCCGCTGGAGGTGGAGGTGGGGGTGGTGTTGATCTCGCAGGGGCAGGAGGAATTTTAGGAGCTGATGCTGCTGGTGGTGGTGGCGGAGGCGGAGCTGATGGAGCTGGACTGGAAGACGTAGGAGGTGGAGGGGGAGGCGGCGAAGCTGGAGTAGAAGGTTTTCTCGAAGCCACTGGCGGCGGTGGTGGTTTTACCGACCCCGGTAATGGGGGTGGTGAGCGCGGAGGAGGCGCATCTGGGCCTGTCTTGGTCGTCGTAGGTACTGAGACTGTAGATGATGGCCGTGAGGCAGGTTTCGGGGGAGGTTTTCGAAGATTCGCAACCAATGGATTGACTGGGGGAGCTGCCGGAGACTCTGCGGACGGCGGAGCCAGAGGGGGTCGTGCTCCTGGCGGTTTGGGAGCGCCAGGAGGCTTTGGTGCAGATGCGGTGGGTGGTCTAGGTCTTGAGCTCTCGGAATCTGACAGATACGGCGAGTCTCGGTTTGCTCCAGTATCGACGCCGCCGCGACTTCGCAGCTTAGGCATTCCACCTGCAAATAAACCACCCAATTGTGGAGCTGACGGGACGCCGGCACTGGCATCAGACGCTGACCCTCCCTCACTATTGCTCCTTAACCTGTTTGCAGATGGTACCGGCGGCGCAAGTCCAGCAGCTGGAGGCTTTGCCATGCCGGGAACGGGTGGTGCGCCGCCGATGGGAGGGCCAGCAGATTTCCCTCCTTCTTTTCCAATCATCGGTGCAGATCTGTCATTTGTGACTGTCTTCTTCAAACGCGTTCCTTTTGTGATATCCGAGAGAAGTGCACTCTGATAGAAGCGTTAGCAGGCGGTTTTCATACATAGGCTCCATCAACTTCTCTTGATGGCGCGGATTCCTTAGAAATCATGATGTCTGAAATCTCGATCTTACCCGTCCTTTCAATTCTGCATTGGAAGGTCTGCTGGGAAGATTGCCTGGCGGAGGAGGC
The DNA here is from genome assembly GCA_000787455.1 of Evansstolkia leycettana. Taxonomy (NCBI): domain Eukaryota; kingdom Fungi; phylum Ascomycota; class Eurotiomycetes; order Eurotiales; family Aspergillaceae; genus Evansstolkia; species Evansstolkia leycettana. The sequence continues at coordinate 17,604 of JSYV01000485.1, read as the reverse complement.
GGGGGTGGAGGGCCTCCCATGCCGCCCGGTGGAGGAGGAGGAGGAGGGGGCGGAGGAGGAGCAGGCATTGTGTTGAAGTGTAATTCGATATGAAGGAGGAAAGGCTGTTATGAGATATACGGCCGAATCAATCAAGGGGCATCACAGACTTTATCAATCCCCCACAGCGTGGTAAATCATTTGATGGAAGCCTGGAGAGTGTCTCGTGTACACTTTGGGGATCGAGGACGTCAGAGCGATGGGGGAAACGTCAGTAGTCACGACTCAGGCATCCGACTAACCTTCCGCAGTAGTAATTAGTGGCGGTGCTAAGTGCAGTGAGTGTCTCGCGTTCTCCGACTCTCCGCTTTTTCTGGAAAACCTCAGGAACTTTGGCATCAACTTCCGACTAGGAGGGCAATTTGCAGCCATGAAGGGAATTACATTGAGAGGGCAGAAGAGCCGCCAGTCTCACGGACTGATTTGTCAATTCTGTCAATTTTCTAGTCCCCTAGCGCCACTTCGCAGCCCCGTTCCTCGACACTACACAATCCTCACTCCGTTTAATCGCAATGTGCACATCGAGACACCGCGACCCAAGCGCACACTGAGAGCGCCATTGGCCTCATCGCAGTACATCTCAAGAAGATACACTTCTGCTGATGCAAAAGAAGCGTTACCACTTGACCCAGAAGCCGCTCTTCGACAAGTAGCGCAGGAATCTGCCTCGCTTCGAAATTCTGATTCTGTACCGTCCGACGAGTCTGTCGTGCAATTGCTACGAAAATGCCAGACGATCGCCGAGGCACTTGTGTCGCCGCGAGAGCAGGAAATTGGGAGAAAATCTGCGACACGACAAGAAGGCAGCGCTATCTCGTCATTGTTGGACCTTGAAGAGAAAACAACGGGCAGAAAACATTCCAAGTCACCCAAGACTGCTCAACCGCGCATCGCCAATTCGATATCCCAGATCGCCAATGACCTCCTCAAGGACGAAAAGGTCTTCATATCACCCGAAGCGCTAGCTTGCTATACGAAAATCCAGACTTTGCTCAAGCGGGCCGAACATTTCCCAGAGATCTTCCGACTGTACGCGCACAAGCCTATCCCAGAGGAGAACAGCTCCCCCGTGAAGTATCACAAGCCGAACCCCAAAAGCGTAAAGAGTGCTGTTCCGACAGAGCTTGCCAATATGGCTCTCGACGTTGCCATTGAACAGAGGAATCTGCCTCTCGTCCTAGCTATCATCGATAACACGTTCTGCGCTCCGGCTTTTCATAGAGCAAAGATCTTTAAGAAAGCCGCTGTGCCGCTTGGTGGCCTTGCCGTCGCACCGGCCGCGTGCTACGCCGTTGCGTCCTGGGCGTCAACGTTGCAGAATACGATGGATCCCAGCACGGCGACGGGGATCGCATTTGCCGCGATACTTGCTTACGTTGGAGGCACCTCGTCCGTGGGGATTCTGGCCATCACGACTGCTAATGATCAGATGGAACGCGTGGTATGGCTACCGGGCGTGCCGTTGCGACAGCGCTGGCTTCGAGAAGAGGAGCGAGCCGCTTTGGATAAGGTCGCTGTCGCTTGGGGTTTCAAGGATCCGTGGATGAGAGGCGAGGAGGAAGGAGAGGAGTGGGACAGTTTGCGCGAGTTTATAGGCATGCGGGGGATGATATTGGACAAGTCAGACTTGATGGAGGGCATGCAGTAGAGTGCTGACCCAGGCTCCGGTCTCGAAATGTGTAATATAAATCTCCCTTGGCGATCCATTCTACGCAGTTCTTGCTTGTTATATACACATGTACAAAGGTAGATAACCCTCCGTCGAACAGGATTCATCATAGATTCATTTTTTATTTACGGAGTAGTAGATTACTGGAACAAAGAATCAATAGGGCAAGGAACGGGAACAAATCCCTAGGTTTCATATTGTCGTAACTATGGCATATACAACCTCACTTTTTGATTCCTCCAAGAATTCCCAGCGCAACCAAGCACAGAGAATCTAGTAGAGTCTTCTGGGGGGAGACATGGTAGCCTTGATGACAAGGCTGCCGACGTTCTGCCAGCCCTTCTTCAGAAGGGAGACAAGGTAGTTGATGGCCAACATGATGTTAGCAACCAACTCCTCCTGGGTCATACCAACGTTGCCAACGGCAACACCGAGGCAGAGCACCTTCTTGAGCTGGAACTTGATGGTGGACTTGAGCTCGGTGACCTTGTTGGCCATATCCTCGGAGTGGGAAATAGGGGTAGGGAATTTACCAGCTGTAAGGGAAAGAGTGCGTTAGAATCGCAGGAAGAGGAGAAGAAGAAACCGGAATGGATCGAGACATAACATACCCTTGGAAAGACCGGGACCCAGGAGACGAGGAATCTGCTTGATGAGACCATCGGAAGCAAGGAAGGCATCGTACTTGCGAGCAAGCTTCTTGATGAGCTTCTTGTTCTTGTTCAGCTTCTTGAGGTCATCAGCGGACATGGCGTCAATGCCGTGGTGCTTGGCACGGTCAAGATCGTGCTGGTCACCAAGAACACTGTTTGACGTAAATGAACCGTCAGCTGATCCAAATCTATAGCATTATCGTCCGACTCTCCCTGTTTTTATTGTCGGATGTCTTCTCTCCACTACCTCCCCAGAAATCTCTTCACTTCCCCGATAAAAGGGTAGAACGCACCAGATGCTCATGTTGGGACGAGGAACGGTAGGCAGCTTGATGGTGCCAGAGAAACGCTTGTCACGCTGGGGGTCATAGTTCTTCAGACCGATCTGCAACTCAACCGTCTCGAGGAAGTTCCTCTTCTTCTCGTTGAGAGAGTAGTCGAGCAATTGCTGGACATTCTGGCGCACTCCGGCTGTGAAGAAAGAGATTTAGTTAGTTCTCTGTGGCGGGAAAGGTTCTATAGCAGAACATCGCAGGATACCAGGCAAAGCATACCGACTGTGATCTTAGACATGATGGCGACAGTCTTCCAAAAGAATTCTTTAGATTCTTATGGTGTGGCTCTGCGCTGAATATCGTTGCGAAGGTCAAGAAAGAATCTCCAACGGAGGAGTCGCTTTCGCTGGTGTAAGAAAATGCCGACCCGCTTGTGGATGAGACTAGGCCGAATCTGTTCTACTCGAGCCCTAATCCGCCAGCTTTCCTAAAGTGGACAGGAGTGCTTATTAAGCAGTATATAACTGTAACTATCTCGACGAATCGACGAATACACGCTTGAGTCGAAGATTCAAGGATAAATAAGGCTAGTAATTGAAACTATTCGTGCGATATACGTGGTAATTTACATAATGTAAGCACGGGTGAGTGACTCGGACTCTGAGTCAGTCGCAAGAAAGGGGTACATTCAGGTCCAATATCCCAGTTGAGTGGTTGAATGCGATTATCTTGGATTGGCACGAGTCAGAGTGCAGTGAGAGTGGTCAAGTAAAGGAATCTCAGAGAAACATTACTATACATTTGTCAACAGCAGGCCATCGATGGCAACTGTCATATTCCAAGCGTACTAGTTGTGGAGATCTAGATCCATCGTCATAGCCACACATACTGCATCTTTGCCTCTGCTTTTCAGAACCAGTGAATCCGATTGTACCGCAAACCCAGCCAACTCATATAGACGGCGCGCGCCAGGATTATCTGCTTCTGCGATGACAATAACAGTTGCTTTATCCGCAGCATGCCAACTCCCATCTTCTCGGACTGCTGCCAGTGCAGCTTTAACAAGTCGTTGACCGTTCCCTTTCCTCCTCCCCTCTGGTACAACGAACATCCCCATCAGTATGTACACTGCATGAGCACCTGTGGGAGGTGACGTTCCAGGCACATTAGACGATTTAGTTGTGCTTGGATTGAGAAAGAGTTCCCAGGGTGTGAGCAGAGCCTCACTCCCCGTGGATAGTAAACTTGGACCTAGGAGGGTAAGTTGGCCAAGCCATTTGCTGTGTAGTAAACGCTGCAGAGGGTCATTCTGAGGCTGCCCGTCGATTTTGTTTGGCTGGATTTCATCCAATGCGATGAATGCCTTGCCCTGCGGGTTCCGGACTCGGGAGACCCAAGTCTCGTAGTCGAACTGGCTTTCGCGCTCGTAGGTCGAGGAGAATGTATTGGGATCAAGCTGGAGAGCACTTAAGCGAAGGGTTTTGTAGCGTTCAACCACCGCTTCCAAGTGGGAGGTGGAGGAGAGATCCTTGGGGATCATGGTAACATTTGTTGATGGAACGTTTTGGGTACACATTTTGCGGGAATTGGTGATCACCTCGATAGATTCTCCTTTTGGGCTGGGCGCCTATCCTAGCCATTGACTAACTGGTACGAATGCGACAAGATCGTAGCCCAGAGCGTTTTTGCAGGTGTCACTTGTATTAATATTTCGGTTTTGGAGCTGGGACGGCAAGTGCGTGAGTCATTGCCCATTGAGATGGTCATCGACCCTTGTCATGTCCAGGATCATTGCCTGGGGTGTCTCTGGCCCGAACTTGATGAACAGATAATGAGGAGGCCTTGTTGATGGTCGATGGGGAAGTAGACGATTCGCTTCTAGGGTGGGGTAAGGCCATATCTACTTGTGAGGTTTGTAGCATATTCGTAACACCGCAATTTTGATAGCCGAAAATATGATAGAAAGATAAGCATTTAGCGACAGGCCACGTCGATGTTATCGGGTCTTAAAGAGAAATATTTTTGTGCCGACCTGGTTGGTGGTCTTCCTCTCCATCAGAGCTGCCAGAGTTAAGGTTGCTATATATACCTACCGTAAACAAACAGATCAACAACCACCCGACTCTGATTCTTGCAGGCTACCTGCAAATGTAGAATGGGGCATATGCTTTGACTGACATACCCTTGCAAAAATCAAGAAAAGCTTTTAAGGTTAATACATCCATGATAGCAGATTCTCGGATTCTCTGAGGGTGTTATTGCCTGCTGACGAGTCAGCTGCCTGGATCTAGGCGCCCCCATGCAAAGCCAGCGCGGTAACTCGCAGAACGTTTCACGGAAGTATACACCAGTCTCGCGGATGACCAGGTCATTTGCTCTTCAGGAGTAACTGGTCTCATGAGGCTGGGTGTTTGAGCTTGAAGATCAGTTTGGATTGATCTGCCTACCTTTTAATATTGCGAACGCCCAGCCTCGTCGACTTTCTTCATCTTCCCTCTCTGCACCACTGTCACAGCTCACATCAAAAACTGATTCCTGTCACCAAGCTGCAACAAGACATGGCCGACACAGCGGCAACCCCTTTCGCCTCGCAAAGCGCTCGAGATTACTACTCAAGTTTCACGAGTAATCCAGCTCTGGGGCCAAAATTCAACAACATTGATGAAGCAGTTCCGTTTCAAACCTATCATCAAAGTTTACAAAATGCGAGCACGCGGAATTTCATGCTGGATTTTGGCAACGACGCAGCGTGGTGTGCCATAAATCTTGCAAATGAAGAGTTCGCACTTTTGCTAGGCAAACCAGTACGTGATTGCAGATCTTGTTGGAGTTGTAGTAATAGACTGGCGGGATTGTTTCATGGCAGGAAAGTACTAAGTCAGTCACGTTCTAGAAACCGAAATGCTTCGGAACCAGGTGGATGTAAGAGGTAGCCAACATTTCTGTAGCACTTGGTCAGTTTGTTGACATTGGAACCTAGTCAGATTTGGGCACCAGAGGAGCAGAAAGAGTCAATTCGGGTATGTTTTGCCCTGTCAACAGGAGAGCAGAGCTTGTGCTGATGTGATTAGACAATTACCAGCCACTATGGGGTGTCGGAGCGACTACAAGCAATGATGTGCACCGAGCCTGTCACGAAAAGCTCGAAAGATGCAGCGCCTGTGCACCAGATTGCAATGGTCCACGCTCGCCCGAAGAGTCTCGATCGATCGCACCCACCACGAGTACATGACCTCGAGGGAGCCTACGATCTGGAGAATCTCTCGGACCCAGCTGCGATAGAGGACGCTGCATCGTTAAGGAATCTGACTTTCTCCCAGATCACTGATCAGATCTGGCACTTTTTCTCAGTCGATTACGGCTCGAGATGTACGTGACCGTAAGACCTGAAAACCCACGTGTACTGACTGGTTCTCAACTTCTAGACACCTGCATCGGATATAACTCCCTCTACACGATTCCGGGATCAAAACCAAATGACGCACAGGAAAGGAAAGGGCTGCCTGATGGGCTGCGACTGTGGTCTTGGCTAATCCTCTGCGACGACGGTATGGCCATTTCCCAGCAATGCTGGCGCGTGTGGTTCTAACTTGAACAGGCACTGTAATTTCCATACAGGAGAATCCGTTTCCCAGATCAAAGGGTCCTTCGACCGATGAAGAAGTGAAGCGGGTCCTTGCCGTGGTCCGCAGAAATATCGAGTCCATTTTCTCCGGTGTATCGAAACAGCACTCTGCATCGTCTGAAAGCGCCTCGCTGGTAACGATTCGTGTAAGACATTTCAGCGATGTCGGCCCAGACCAGGCCCGTATCAAAAAGGAGGATGGCCCTAGCTTGCTGTTTTACTACATCTTTGATGATTGGGTATCCAGCTTTGGCCTCATTGCAAAAAGAGAGCATAAATACGGGCTGGCCCTTGACGACCTGGTAAGTCATGAGGAAGGATAGCATTGATTTTATCCTCGTCTGACCATGAGCTTAGCGCAAGAAAATGGTGGAAAAACCGAACGTCGATCTGGTTGACGAATTGCACTGGTTGGGCAGGAAGCTCGGCGTGTTGAAACGCCTATATCAAAGTTACGAGCTCATTATGACTCGCATTCTTCAACGACAGCGTCTGCTCCGGGACGAGATGCGCTCGCACCGTCGCAAACTTTCATTTGGCACCACGTTTGGTGGTGAATATGAGTTTGCGGATCGGCGACAGGCAACCATGCAGAGCAATATGAGTAATGGCAGCACTTATGATAGCCCGGCCGGCGTCCCACTTGCTTCTGCAGCAGTAGGCCGCTTTGAGCGACTCGTCGATCGTATCAATTTGTACTGTCTATGCGAAATCGACGCCTGCTTAACAGAGAAAGAGTCCCTGACATTCTTGGTGAGACTTCAGACTCTTGCTCGCGGGGGTTCAATGCTAATCAGTCCGAGTGCAGAACTTCAACCTCATTGCCCTCAAAGACTCGCAAGCAATAGAGAAGCTGACGAGGATCACTATCCTGTTGGCCAAAGCGACCATCCTCTTCTTGCCCGTTAGTCTCATGACTGCGTATTTTTCGACGCAGATAGAGGACCTGCAAGGTGTCTACACGGTGAACGACTATTGGGTCAGCTTTGGAGTGGTCATGTTCCTCTCCATAGTTCTTCTCGTTATCTTTGGATACGCCAGTGGTACGGTGGAGGGTAGGACAATCTATCGGTCCTTGGGTCGAACATTCTTTCGCTCATCGCGGGAGAAATTCTCCCAGCAACGAATAAGGCGCACGTAAGAAGTGATCAGATGTTGGAAAGATGGCAGCGTTCCATGGAGGTAAGGCTACAGCGACGAGCACCGAAAGAGAAGACAAGAAGAAAACGGCAAGCCAAGGGCATCCATGATATTCTGGCGTTCGATTGTTGAGCACAACAAGGCAATTCTGTACAGCACCGAATCTGGTAGCTAGTTGAATATTGAATATTCCTCAAGGAGACATAGGCATAATCAGTTTGGACTGATGATTCCTCACATATGATTGAACATGTCGTTTCCGTAGCCTGGACCGAGGCGTTCATGTGAGGTGTAGCCTGGAAACGGTCCACAGGGTACGGGGGGGATCGCAATCTTCCGGGAACCTATCAGATGGCTTTGATGCAATGTACTGGATGGTCCGATATCTGGTTGCGATGATAAATTTGATAGCTAACTCGAATACCTACCACCTGTAATGAAGCCTGGGGGTCGCTGTGGACCACCAGTGGGACGTACTGAGAGCTGTGTCAAAGCAGACGAAAAACACCGTGTCCTCTTCCTCTAGATCAGGCAGAAGGCAAGAACAAAAAGGAAGTATAGTGCATTCATACGATTTCAAGAAAGAACCAACTTCACAGATTGGATTCCATCTTCAGTTTCCAGAGAGGCATACAAAACGCAGCTGTCTTCGAACTTGTTTCTTTTCGTCTTCGTCTCTTCCCTTTCCAGTAGTTGTTGTTAGTGACGGAAGCTACGCGGGCGGCGAACTTTCTCGACCTGGCATTTCGCACCCGAAAATTCCAAAGCGACGACAACAGCAATCGCTCCATAGTCAGCCATAATAATAAGCATCATCATTCATTGAGATCTCTATCTCTTCCTCTCCCACGCCATCTATATCCCACATTCAACCTCCTTACGTTGCTATACCACCGTGGTTTATTGTAAGTAGTTGGCTCTATCTCTTCCCCTGGTTGCTGTGGTTCTTTGTCCTGGCCATTTCCCATCCTCTGGCACTTGACAGCTCGCCCCTTTACCATTATTTGTACCCTCGTTCGCCTCACCGTCCAGTGGGCATCTCGTGAGCAGCCGCCCCCTCAGCCTCTGATTGTGTGTCCCATTTCATCGTCGCTACCCCTGCGAGCTATCTCTCATTCGTGTTCCACTAACGGCTGTCGGGACCTTATAACCTTTGCAATTCATTTGATCTAATTAATTGTCGCGGTATCTCATTTGCATTGGACTGACGTTTCGATTCCAATTACCGCTACTTCCAGGAGCTCGCTTTTTCGCCACCGCCAATATGGGTCTCAGCTTCTCGAGACTGTTTGATAGAATATGGGGCAAGAAGGAGATGCGAATCTTGATGGTTGGTCTCGACGCTGCCGGAAAGACCACCATTCTGTATAAGTTGAAGCTCGGTGAAATCGTCACCACCATCCCCACGATCGGTCAGTCCCTACCATTCTCGCCTTCCTTCCGCGTTCCGAACCCGCCAAAGTCGGGACGTCGCCGTGTTTGAAGTCGGAGTAATTGAAGGCTGACTATTGTCTTTTTGAGGTTTAAAGGGTTCAATGTCGAGACTGTCGAGTACAAGAACATTCAATTCACCGTGTGGGACGTCGGTGGTCAGGACAAGATCCGTCCCCTCTGGAGACATTACTTCCAGAACACTCAGGGTATCATCTTCGTTGTCGATAGCAACGATCGTGACCGTATTGTCGAGGCCCGTGAGGAATTGCAGCGCATGCTGAATGAAGACGAACTCCGTGATGCGCTTCTCCTTGTTTTCGCGAACAAGCAGGACTTGCCGGTATGGACTTAATTTACCGCCTCCGAAGTCGAACTGTTCGTCGTGAAACTAATCTATTTTAGAACGCCATGAGCCCCGCCGAAATCACCCAGCAGCTTGGTCTTCAGAGCCTTACCCGTCGTGCCTGGGTAAGTTCGAATTCTCTCTACTTTCTTTGCGTCCTGAGCATCGCGTTGACTGACTTGATCTCCTAGTTCATCCAATCCACTTGCGCTACCACCGGTGACGGTCTGTATGAGGGTCTGGAATGGCTTGCAGAGACACTCCGAAAGACCAACCAAAGCTAGACGGGTGTAACGGACATTGTGATGTGAATGTGTGGAAGATATACCTGAAACTTTGCCATCGGGGATGTGACAATGACGGGACGTTTCATCTGTCGTGACGGCGTCTCAAAGCCAAGAAGGATGGGGAGTGTACGGGGCCGGACAATGACATTATTTCGCGCAGGGAAGGAATTTGCTGCTTTGATACATGTGTGTTCTCAACGGCTTTCTCCATTCCTCGATGCTATTAGCCTCATTTTTTTTCTCTTTCATCCTGGCGTCGATCCAAACGAATACTCCTTTTGTGCTCTATAAAACCTTACTTTATATTCTGCGTTATTACCATGCCTTCTCTCCATGTTTAAGTTCTCATGTCCCATGCGGTTGTATCCGTCTTAACCGACCTATCGGTTTCCCAGATTGCCCCGAGATGTATTTTTGTGTTTGTTTGCCTTTCCTACCAGCTTTTCTCTGTGAAGAGCACGTCGCTACTCGCGTCAAGGCTCACCACTACATCAGATCAGATATATGCATCCCTGGTAGCATACGAAGTGAACTCATAGATGGGTTCCTCGGTCTGACGGGAAGACTATCCTGGTCAAATTCGTGAGACTAGGTAATCGGGGGTCGTCTGGCCCAGGTAGCATTGCTCTAATGCCTACTACTAGGTAAGCAGGGCAGCGTAGGTTACCACCAATCCGTTAACTGATAAGGTTCATTGATGTGGAAAACTCGGAGCAGACCCATCTCGATAACCTAGGTGCGTGTTGAGAAAGTACGTTATTAAACTCTTTTAGGTTAGGCGCTAGCTATCCTTGACTGAGATTCAAAACTATATAAAGTCTGCCTCTCCTTGGCTTAATACATATTCCCATTCTTACTGTCTTTATTTCCCCCTGACTTCGTTCCTGAACCGAGTATTTCCTCTTTTAAGATGCGCAATTTTTTGTCTTTCCCAATCCCCATGTCTAGAACAGTCAGCAGCACTGCGCCTCCACCAGTTATTCTGGGCAAGCAGATCCATTGTCGTTCATGCGATGGTGAGACATAGACCAGGGTTAAGAATCTGCCTCTTACTAACGCGGTTCTCTTGCCAGGAAGTCAGTTTAATAAGGCCTTGAACAAGCCGACGAAAAGTATTTGCTACATGTACTTATAATAATCAAACTCCAATTACAGCGGTATCAGACAGGAATTATTACCTCTCTTATAAATCTTCCGTGGCTGGTTTTTGGCTTGGGGCTCAGGCCCAGAGCTGGCGAAGTCACTTGACCCATGGCACTTGCAGGCTCCTGCCTCTGCCACCTCGCACGTAAACTTAGCCTCTGCATCATCCAGAGCATAATGTTGTCATCGGCTCCATGTCTACAAACTACTGTTAGTCTTCTACGAGTCCCTGACTTGTTGCTTCATCACAATCTGTGTTCATTGTTAGCCAAAAAGGGTTCAACGAGGAGAATCCAGGTGGGCAGCTTCCTGGTTTAGCTCTTTCCTCTGCAATATATCAGCTGCTGTTGCCTGGCTGCCATAATTGTAAGATTCCCTTTCTGCTCACATTTTTCTTACTTGAATTGTTAGCTCCCTTCAATTTGTGATCCGGAAAACTTGCACTCATGATTCCCTTGGTCTTGTGTTCTTTTCATGCTTCTCATACCTTGATGATTTACTGGCTTCACATTTGAGCTCTTCAGAATGTCATTCAAGATTTCTAACCACGAGCTTCATTCCCTTAAGTCTCCCGTCAACTGCGAGAGCCGGGTACAAAAGGAAACAGGTCCCTTCTCCCCAATGGAGCGACTCAAAGAGAGTTCAAATGGATCACACCGACATTTTTGAGGAATTTTCTCTGAAAGTACACGAGGTTCTGAAGTGTCCGGACCATGGAGTTATTCTCCATGCCTTGAGGGACTTGGCGGAGGGAAAGAGGGCAACTTTGCTCGAGGGCGCCGTGATAGAACCATTGTCAGGTCTTGGGCAGCAAGTTCGTGGGAATGATTCAGACAGAAATTACAGAAAGGCGATGACTGCACTGTTGAGTTGGGGTGTCCGTTCATTTCCTGTTCATCCATCGCGCACCAGGCCCAATCTGTGGACTACAATGGCAATCCTTGATGGACCCAAAGGATATAATCAGCGGTAGGTTGACCCATCAGCATCTGGATGGTGAACTTCGACTGACTACTCTCATTACCTTATTTACTGATGGACAGTATGTTCAAGGCTGCATTCGTGTGGAACCTGCAGAGCCTCCGGAGGCTGGATTGCTTATGCCCTGGCTCCCCCAGCCGACCATAATTACACAGTCCGAACGACAGCCGGTTCAGCCTTTTGATGAAGATCTCCAGTACATTGTTGACTGTCTGAATAATGATGACAATGCTCGCGCCATTGTTGCCACCGCCTCCAGGTTCGGTTAGGAGACGCTATCAGTAGATTGCATTTGTCTTTACGTCGACGCAGATTCGACGACAAATCTCGCTACTTCCGTCGCCTCCCAAGATTCACTCACAATCATCGTGAAAGCTGAACTTCGCCACGCGGTTGACAGCATGGAAGCCGCCAAAAGGCTCTTGGAGCCCCTCTGGCGATCAGTGAACGAGAGTACTGGTTGCGGAAAAACCCCGTTCAGCGTGCTATTACACGCACCGGGTCTTTTCTCCATGGACAGTCAATATCCCTCTTAGGCAAGGAGTCGAAAGGTTCTGTTGCCGTGTTTTTGTCGCCGGATGGCCTTGCAAAGGATGGGACGTATGCCCTGACTGCCTATCATGTATTGCCGTTCAAGACCGCTAAAGAGTCCCGCGTCATGACTCCTGGGGGACTTGATGTGCTCAGTCGTTTGCTAGTGGCCGCTGAATCCGATCAGACTAATAATGAGGACCTCGATTTCTTGGTCGAAAGGTGGATCAGAAGTGCGGGGACATAGAATACGGTCACGTTGGGGCTAATAGGAGCGGGTGGAGGAGTGATTGGGCCTTGTTCCGACTTGACGATGGGTGGAAGGGGTTGAACGGGTCGTGGTTCAACAACAGAGAGCTGACGGGTCTATTCATACGAACCGAAAGGCGCAACTTTGAATTCACGGGCCTCAACGGTACATCCACAACATCGACGCCATGGCTGGAGATGTCTGTTACAAGGACGGGGCAACCACCAGTTGTACGGTTGGAAGGATCGGGCCCGCCGAAGCCCTGATGTTCTAGAAGGGCACGGCGGACACTGTCACGGAGGAGGAGGAGCAAGGGTCAAGCGCCTCATCAACAACAAACGTTGACCGTACAAAGCTCATCACCTTTCATGGAGTCGAGAAGGACAATACTTTCTGCGCGCCAGGTGACTCCGGTTGTGGTGTGTTCTGTCCGGTCCCAGAGAAGGATGGCTGGAGCTAGGTAGGCCAGCTAGTTTCAATACTCCATGTGGAAGAGGGGCCGTCTGTCGGCCTCATGATACCGCAAAGTAAAATCCTTCAGTCCCTGGAGGGAAATACTGAGATGTCCTGGCGCTTGTCCAGCTAAGCAAGTAAGTCAGGAGGAGCTATCAATTCAATCGGACATCATCACTGTTTATCAAAACTGTTTGGAAGCAACAGAAAGATTGCACTGGGAACACAGTAACATATCCATTGTTTCGAGCGCGGATTGAATCTATCCGGCATGCTGAAGATAGAACTACATCACCAAGTTCATCAATCGCCATCTAAATCTAGAAGCAGCTTTTTCAGATCGTCGTGATAAGCAGAGGACTTTAGTTAGCTCACAAGCAGTTTATCAGGACTTTTCAGAAGGTAAACATGTAAAAAACACATGATGATCAGACTAGGCTAACTTCTGGGTGTCTTCTCTACCAGTTCCACAATGCAATCAATGAATACCACCTCTTTGAAAATGTCTATAAGGTGGATGAGAAGGGCTTCTTACGTGGTATCAGGAACCAATGCAAGATTATCTGTAATAAAGGCATTGGGGGAAAGCAGCTGGTTCAGGGTGATTAAACGGCTATATTGATCACCATATAACCCGCTGACCAATGTATAGATAGAAACCGGGAATGTGTTACTCGGATTGAGTGTATTTCAGCTGCAGGCAAGGATATTGCTCCCTTGATTATATTCAAGGGTAAGCAGCATCAGGAGAGCTGGTATTTTGACAAGAATCCTGTGCAAGCCTTCTTCGGGGTCTCTAACTGAGGATAGACCAATTCTGAGATTGCCTTACTGGTGGCTACAGCCAGCATCGATTGACGCTTTTTTTCGGCGTCGTTTCCCCGGACTTACAGACTATAGAGGTACCTACCTAGTGATTGGGCTGAAGTACCTAGTTACATGCATATGACCTTGCCCGCACCGTCACACGATGGGATCCTAGTCTCTGGAGGCAATGAGACACTACTACGCTGTGCCTTGCGGGATGAATCTAACAATATCGTAGAAGAGGAAGTGATTTTTTTGTTACTCTTCAAGATCTCAACATCGTAGATGGCTAGATGGAATTTTTGTCGAATGAGCGGTTTCGTTGGGTCGCAATTATGTATTGTTCTTGATGTTCATGCCATTCTGTCTTTCTATACTACTCGTTATGTAACCAACCAGTTTTCTGCGCCTGAATCGATGTATAGAGTTAAAGAGATATACTTGGAAGAAAAAGCGAATCATACCGTGACCGGCATAGAGCAGGTTCTGCAGTCTTGAACAGGACCGAAGCTTGCATGTTCGTTGTCCAGATCGAGAGAGGCTCTGAGATGGAAAAATCGTCAAATCACGGGAGCCCAGAATAACCGTCCTCAAACCATCTGCTAAGGCCTCATGAACGGATTCTTTTGAACGTCTCTCGCACGTATCCAGGAATCTTGTGGCTGCTGTATCCTCAGATATTGGTGGGGGGGGTGCATCAATCATGCATTCCCACACCCACACTGGCTATGGTGGCACGCTGAAGAGCGGTTATCCTCCACGAGATCGCCGTCGTCTGAAAGGTTCTCGATATCCCTTCGCAACAGTTCCGTCCCACTCACCCACCACGCAGCGGCGCGGATGATCTCCAGAACCCATCGAAGCTCCTTCTCATCTCGAGGAGCATATATCATGACGAATCCCGGAGGGACGATCTTCGCTCTCCACCACCAACTCTCCCGCGCGAGAGGATGGCGCTGGCCCCAGCCGCGCTCGATGATAAGCTTCACGTCTGCGGGGTGCAGGGTGAGGTGCAAGCTGCCATCGCTGGGATGGGCATGGCAAACCTCGCCGTTGCAGGTGGACCGGACGCGGAACGCAGGGTCGGAGAAGATGCCGGTACTGTGCTTCTCGAAGCAGGACGTGCCGAGATACAGTCGCTCCGGGTGGCATTGGACCAGATACCGGATTGCAGTGGCGAGGGAACGATAAATGGCGGAGCTGGCTTGCTGGGTGACTTGTCGCTGGGGTGCAATTCCCACTACCCTGGGCCGGGGGCCGCGTCGGTAGGGCAAGTCCTTGAGGATTCCCTGCTGGGGGTGAAGAAATGGAGGCAACAACGGGGGTTCCAGCGGATCTCGAAGAGCGAAGAGCCTCAGGACACAGATCCGCAAGTATCCTCGTGGAGTAGACGGCGTGCCACCGGGTCCCAAGGCGAGGAATGCCCGATAGTCCTTGTGGACATACTGCATGAGGACCAGAACGGGGAGCAGGATCGAGATGGCTGTCGGGATGGAACCAAACTGCAAAAAGGGCTTCCCGGATGCATGGTCTAATCGCAGTCTTTCCTGCTCTGAAGCAAAGAGATACGCCTGCCGGTTGGGTCAGTGTGGTTAGAATCGAGAGCAGGACGGGGGATGAGCCGAAAGCTGTGTATACTTAGTGATTGTAGCGTACCATCTTGCTCTGACAGGCTTGGTCAATAATTTGCATCAATAATAACCAGAGCCAATTATGAAGATGAAGAACGATACAAAAAAGAAAGTCAGCTTTATGACTGGGCAGTACGAATACTTTGGCGGCCTATTCTATCACTGGCATGGCAATGCAAGCAGCACCGACTCTCAGCCACTGGAAGTAAGGAAACTCAAGAGGATAATCCAGGACTAGATATAGCTTGCTTGAGGCAAGAAACAAAGCGTACCTGACTAAACAAGGCAAAAAATCAATATGCAGGCGTGACCATCACACAGGATCCTTTAGCTGTATGTACGTCAGTGCGCCTATGTGGCCAGCTGCTGCTTCCTTGAAGGTGAAGTTCTCCCCATCCATCAGTCAAGTCAGTTGTACAGTACGTGAAGACAATCTGTACAACCTCTGCCCAGTCCATATTCTGATCTGGAGAGCAATGAAGATACATTGGGAGAGGGAACGAAGGGCAGATATTGGGCAGGATTGTCAGAGTTGCATCACGCAGTTCGACCCAAAAAGGCGGTGGTGAGCCATCTCGAAGGTTCCCGCGTGGCGTCCATGAATCATCATGCTGTCAACCAAGAGAACAAAGACTGGTCAAAGGTACGGATCCTACTATTATGAAGATGGGTTGTCACCGACAGAAATCTCCATCGCAGTGATAGATGTACTTTTTGACAGCTGTCGAGAGTTTGAACGTTCTCCATTTGATCCACGTAATAGCTCTGAAATATCCGCCTTTGTGACTTTGCTTCAGGAATGAATACCCTTAGCGGTTACCTGCAGTCTGCCCATTGTTGGTGAACTCACACACTTTACGGAGTAGGACAATACGCATCATAGTCGAAGACCACAAGAGAGGTGTCACCCCGATAACGAGCGAAATCCTCACATGATAAGTTGTCCTTTCGAGAGGCCACGATGGGCGAATGCCCTCGCAGGCTCATGCAGGCTGATGACTGGGTCCATTGACAACTTGACTGTCTGGACTTGGAAGAGCTCTGGCGGTGCCGACACCAACCCTATTCGTACCCCTGTCAAGGCGCTTGCATTTTCAACCTGGATTGGCTGTTTGGTTTGCAAACTGAACTGTCACTGATCTACTCTGTATATACGCAGCGATCCTGAGTACACTGAATTGGATCACTGAATTCTGTTGGTGGATACCTATTTGTAGATGCCGCCTATCCATATCTGCTGAAGCAGACAGTCCAGTACAGTAATAAAGATACGGTCCCAGTGGGCGTCATGCTGTGAGGAGCTAAATATCGCCAGACAGACCCGAATTTGTGGAATATGAACTGAGTGAAGCATCAATGGGGCTACCATGCGATAATGCAATGTCAACGTGTGGATGATCTTTTGCTGGAGGAGCAACAATCAACGTCTATCTCCTGGGTTGAGGCCCGCAATCCAGTTGATGATAATAATCATGGATATCGTCACATGCAAGGGCCAGCTAATTAGCATGGCTCATCACGGGTAGACCTGTTCCAGTACAGAGTAGAACTCAAAGACTCCCCTGGCGCTTGGCCTTGCGTAGACATTATTGCTGAGACTCAGTCACTTCTCTTGAGCCCACGCTGCGTCTCCTTCTGCCAAGCCAGTCTGGACGCCGACGTGCGTAATTGCTTGGGCAACATTTTCACACAACATTAATTATTATGAGCATTGACAATTGACCTGGGATGAGTTTCATGAGTTAGATTCACTGCTAAGGTAGGCAGCTTTTCTAGTTCATCCAAGTTTGCAACCTGAATAATAAATGTCTGTCTGTCTTATTCTGTCATCACTGTGAACAACTCAATCTCATTGGCTAGGAAAGCAATAAGGTAGTATCGTACTAGAAGATCAGCGTAGGGAGGGAAGGAAAAGGATGCCAAATCGGGGCCGAATGTGGGAGCAGATATCCCAAGCGAGGATGTAAACATCTCAAACAGGCTAGCTGAGAATACAGGTCCAAAAGACCAGCTGGGCCATCACAATCACTCCGTTTGAGCAAATCTCATAAAACAATTTCAAGTGCTTTTCCCCTTTGACTCTCAATCACTATTACTTTTTTAGGAAATCCTGAAGCTTTTTAGACCTATATAGAGTCCTAATTTAATTAATCTATTATAGAGAAGCTTAATGAATCTCTACTTATTATATTCTTGCCCTCTTCTATATCTATACCTACATGTTACGACACCAACAGAAGTACGAAGGGCATCAACCAGTCGACCCCGCGCAGGACAGGCACCGTGTAACAGCTAAGCCTTAGGTCACGTGATCAACTACTCCTACGATAAGATAAGGGAGTA